>CAOLHI010003829.1:0-149793 GCA_948474755.1 Ctenosaura bakeri
GCCTGCCTCAGGTGTCCTTGCCAAATCAAGTAAGGCAGGTAGGTATACCTCAGAGAGCATGGCAGCACCTCATTTATAGAATACCCTCACCACAAGGACTCATCTGGTGTCTGCATAATGTTCTTTTCTATGCTAGATACGCACAAGCTGTTTTATACTTCAAGGCATCTTAAGCACTGTTTCTCTTACTTTTAGCAATAAGGCACATTTTACTTCCTTTTCTGCTGTTTTTGCTTTGGTTTTCTATACTGTAGTATTTTCATTGTTGCTACTGACTCAATCTTAGAGTCGTAGAGTCAGAATCATAGAGCTGGAAGAGACCACAGGGACCACCCAGTCCAGCCCCTGCCATGCAGTAACCCACATCAAAGCACTCCCAACAGATGGCCATCCAGCCTCCATCTGCTTAGAAGCCATCAAAGAAGGAGACTCTACCACACTCCATGGCAGCATATTCCACTGTCAAACTAGCTCTGACCATCAGGATGTTCTTTCTGAGGCTTAAATGGAATCTCTTTTCCTGCAATTTGAATCCATTGCTCCTTGTCCTAGTTTCTGGAGCAGTGAAAAACAAGCCCACTCCCTCTTCAACATGGCTATCATGTCACCTCTTACCCTTCTCTTTGACAGACTAAACATACCCAGCTCCCTAAGCCATTCCTCATAGGGAATGGTTTCCAGACCCTTCACCATTTTGGTCACTCTCCTCTGGAGAAGCTCTAGCTTGTGAATATCCTTCTTGAAATGAGGTGCCCAGAACTGGACACAGTATTCCAGATGAGGTCTAGCCAAAGCAGAATAAAGAGATACTGTTACTTCCCTTGATCTAGACACCATATCCCTATTGATACAATGAAGAATCATATTGGCTTTCTTGGCTGCTGCGTCACACTACTAACTTATGTTCAGCTTGTGGTTCACCCAGATACCTAGATCCCTTTCAGCCACGTATCCAGCCACATGTCCTCCATCCTATATTTGTGCATTCCATTTTTTTCTTGCCTAGGTGTAAGACCTTACACTTCTCTGTGTTATTGTTTACATTTGACATTATGTATCTCTAATGGAAAATATATTAGTATTTCTAATATAAAATGCACTACGCAGGGAAGCTCAATGGGTACAGTCCAATCCAGTGCATCATATGCACTCAGGTTGCAGTTCTAGTCTTGTGCACACTTGTTTTGAAGTAAGTCCCACTGAACTCCATGAAATTTACTTCCATGTAAAAGGAGCTATATTGTGTGGTCAGTAGGAATTTTATCCAGACATTTTCTTTTACTTATTCTTGAAACATTATTAGCTTCAAAAAATCTGGGAAGCAAGAGAGCTCATTTCCCCAAAAATTGATGTGGATTTAGAAAGCCTGGTCACTTCCTTTTCTATTGTATCTCTTGAAGATGTCCCATGCTAGGGAATTCATCAACTGGTGGCAACTTTGGTTGCTTGTTTGACTCCTTCACAGCTTTTAGGAAAATTGCCTTCAAAAAGTCAGTGCAGTGAAGTGACAAAAAAGAAATGAAGCTGCAGACATATTATTCTAAATCGTTTTTCTTTCTCATGTCTCTTTCCATGCAACTTTTAGTGAAGTCTTTGGAGTTACTTGATACTGCCATTCTCTTTTGTAAGCCTCTTCACAATCAAATGTCCAAGAGAAAATGCCTGAGAGAGTATATTTCTTATGATATAAAGAAGCTGGTTGTGATTTCTATATGGGGAGTAGCTTGCTCTGGCATTGAGAAATGATTAATACAAGCCTTGTAACATGTTTACTTGAAAGTTTGACTGTATGCAGTGTGATCCACTGCCAAGAAAACTCAACGTATTTAAAAAACATATTATTTTTTACCTTAAAATGCAAGGAATGGAAGAGGCTCTATATTACCAAAATGAATTTGCTTCTCTCTACAGAGTAAATCTGTTGAGTCAATTGTTGGATAATAAGGCTGAAACCTGTTGGTTTATGATGGTGCTGACCTAGATGGTGACAGCATGAGCAAAAGACTACAGATACTGCAACTGTGAAGGATGTCTTTCTTTGTTAATACCACATGACCTACCCTGCCCTGGAAAAAAAGTACAGCTGCTAGCATAGTGCACCAACAGGATTCTGTCCAAGGTCAATAGCTGTGTAAATCCAATTAATTCTATTAATTTACTCTACTTGGTACTAACAACTGTGGCCCTTTCCACACGTGGAGGAAGAAACGGGGTAAAACGTCCTGAAATGGAGCTTCCCTGCAACCGGGTAAGTCCGTCGCCATGCAGGGCAGTGCAAGTTTGCTGCTCCACACTCCTCGGCATCCTGCGGTGTCCAAAATGGCAGCTTAGGACTGGCGGAGGCTCTCCACCAACCGGAGAAGCTCGCCAGCCGGAAGTCCGCCCATGGCAGGTCTGCAGGTGCACACTTGCACGCACCTGCAAATCTACACCAGGCGCTGCGACAGGGCTGCATGCAGCTGCACGCCCCGTGCTTTTTAAAAACCTACTCAAAAGTGGTTTTTAAAAAGTACGTGGCACTACCACTTCCGGTCGCTCCAGAGCGGATTGGTGTGTGGAACTATGCTAAAGTAGTCCTCCCCAATCCACTTTATGGTGTAGACAACCTCCGTCAGAGGTCGCGCTACACCGTTTTATTACCCCCGTGTGGAAAGGGCCACAATTTAAGCTTAGATGTAGAATGGATTTTGCAAGTATTGGGTGGGATCTTGTTAGTGAGACATGCATGTATAAGTGTGGCTTATATTCATAGATGTCTCTTTTTGGATGGGAGAGGAAGTCTATTCTATAGCCATTTCTTCCCATCTCAAAACCTTTCTCCTGTCAGCTGTAAGATACAGGAGGGGCTCCTGCTACTGCTACATACCAGTGGAATGGGAGAAGGAAGACACAATTCAGATGACAAAAATGAGGTTGTTCTGGGTTCCAAAGGGAAGGGAAAGGAGACTGTACTCCATCTGTGAGTACTCTCCCAATTTCCCCATTCCAAGCTGAGACCACCTGCTTCTTCCTCATCTCAATTCATTCCACCCCACCTTCCCTTTCTATTGGTGAGCAGTAGCAACAGGGCCCCCTTCTAGAGTGTGATACCTGCTAGGGATCAGGACAGGAGAGGACACAAAATTGTGCAGACAAGTGTTATGCTCTGTCTCCTCAAAGTAAGGTTTTGACCATTGTTTGCATAAATTGAAATTTATCCTTCCACATTTTGGTTTGTGTGCTACTACCTATATGTTTATGTGTATAATATTTTCATTTACATATAGCTTTTTCCTGGACATCAGGGTCTTTACACTGTTGTAGAACAATATTGTTATCTCATAAGGTGAGGGACCTTGAGGTCCTCCAGAAGTGCTGGCATCTCCTTTGAAAGGCGGCCTGCTCAAAGGAGGCTTGCAAGAGGGGGATAACCACAGGACCTTTTCATCTATGTATACCCGTACTAACTGTAGGACACCAGTTGAGAGAAAATAATGCTTTTATTGGGACAATTCACAAACACACACAAGCAAACAAGCAGTCTCACAAAACACACATGACTGGTGAGGGCAAAGGAGAGAAAGGTTGGATAGCAAGAGATTTGGGGGGATAATGGGTAACAATTACCATTCCAGAAGCAGAAGATGGAAGCTAGATGGCTCAAACTCAAGAGTTTAAGGGTAGCCCAGGGCACAAGATTTGGGGAGCAAATGGACAGAGTGACATGCCTACATATATCGAAGGTACTACTAATCATCAGGCTTAGAGCTAGGGTTTAAATATCCTTTTTCTGCCCTGAAGGGGAATATGTTAATTGCTTCCTGGCAGAGGAAAACAAAGGATCTGGAATGGACTAAAGGTCTTAACTTCAGGTGACAAAGAACTGATGGGAGTTGTGATAGCCTCTTAATGTCTGGGCAGGTGAGGGGATAAAGAAAAGTTTCTGCAGGAGGAGATTACAGGTTGATGACTATTGGTTGCTCCATTGAGGCAGTTTCATTTGCTATTGTACTTGAAGGTTGAGTCACTGAGGGAATTTTCACAAGCCCATCAGTGTCAGACCTTGACTAATCCTTTTGAACTTATGACGTGTCCATGCTGACAGGTCATGCGACTTCCAGTGAAAGTCCTTGCCCACAGGCCTTTCAACCATAAGTGTGTGATTTTTATATTAGAAATGATATCACCAATTAAATGATAGTTCTTTCCATTTAGACTATACCATGGAGTGGGGGTGTACAACATGGTAACAATATCACAGCAAGATACATACAACATACACACACAAACATTAATGAAAAATAGGCTGCCTGGTGAAATACTATAGTTTCTGCTGCCCATATTGTTATTTCAGCCATGGCACCCTCAGTGAGGATGCCCAGATATCCTTTCGATATCATTTAATTTGGACTTAGCTGGACTGCTCAGTGATTACCTCACTTCACGTGTTCGCAAAGTTCTCCGGATAAGCACGGACAGAGAAGCGGCCGTTAATGGTTTGCATTCCATTTCTCTTTGTAGCCAGCACCCAAAACTCACCCGAAGCTTTAGGGAACTTCCCGCCATGGACTTCTCAATAGCCATATGGCTGTCAGGCAAACTACTCTTGTAAGTTGGGCCATTAACGTCTTGGCCAAAGGTATTGTTTCTACACGCATATCCCATCATGCGCTACCTGACCTCACCAAATCCTTTTGTCCAGCACCGAAACCTCTTTTGTTCCCTTTGGGACTGCCATAGCCGAAAGGCATGATCTTCCCTATAAAAACCCTTCATTTTTAACCAATCCTCGGATCACCTTTGACTGCTATCCCACCCTGCTGTTGGTGTGTTTAAGGGACTCCCCTCAGCGCCCCATGCTGAGTCTTCTTCCCCGAATCTCCAACCTCTCCCCAGGACTACGGAACAGGTCGTATTGCCTCTCCCTGCAACTCTCTTCATTTTCTAAGTTAGTTAGTCTATGTTTGTCTTCTGTGTTTTGTTCTTAATAAAGAATTGTTTGTTATTTGGAACCACCTTGTCTAGCCACTCTCTAACCCGACGCTGTAGACATAGGGTGAAAGATCTCGCTTCGTTGCCCTGCCTCTCGCTAGCAAAAACAGTGCTCTGAGTCTAATCTCCCCATCTTGGTATTTTCAATTGGCAAAGCCGGGCGCTTCTTGCAGGACCCCCAATTTTCAGGGTAACAATATAAACACACACACACACACACAGAGAGAGAGAATAAGAATGGACTTCCTTTGAGAGAGAGTTCTCTAGCAAGGTGCTTGAAATCTCTTTCTCTTTTACCTAGCCTCTTGGTGGTGAGCCATCCAAAAGGGTATCTGATGAAAAACTCAAAACTGGAGCTTTATAAGTGCATTGGGGTCCAAGATATATAAATGTAAATTACCCCTGGAAGAAGAATTAGTTTCAAATAAAATTACTACAGTTTTCTTTTTGGCAACCACAACCACCACCAAATTCTTGTTATCAAATGAAAAACAAGCTAGTTCTTGTTCCATTCACAGAAGATGAGCCTTTTGTATTGAAGGTTCATCAGAAGAACAAAGGAGCAAAGTGAGGCTGAGATTTCTTAAGACAAAGCAATGTTTACCAATGCTACAAAGCCATCAGCAAATGTTCCTGAACCATTTTTTTTCACTGACAAGCTCAGAAATAAGAATCCAGGTTTTTTTTCCCAGGTGTTTTTTTTTTTTTTAATTCTTGAGGAAAAGGTAGATGAAATCTTGTGTGGAGATGATGGGGCTTCCTACCTTTGCCTGTCTGCCTTTGTAAATGAGAAGTCCAGCTCACAGTATCCTGTTTTGTTTTGTTTTTTGTTTTTTTTTGCTGTGGGCAAACAAATATATTTCCTCAGTTTTGTTTTTAACTAGAATGCCTGGAGTAACTTTAAAAATAATACATCTTTTTCAGAGCAAGCAGTGACATTCCCAGTAGGAATAAAGAATGCACTGAAAACATGATACAGATAAATATTGCACCTTGTGGAGTACTGGCTTTAGTGAATAGAATTCAATAGTCCATTTCCCAGGAAGGGTTTTACCTCAGCATGATAAGCATATGGAGTGGGGGGGGCGGGGTTGCAATCCAAAACTTTGCTACCTTTCCTGACATTTTCTGTCACCAGCAATCTGTCTCTAAGCAACTGTCAAGGCCAAAGTGTGTGAGTGTTATAAAACCAAAGCAATTCAAGGAAAAAAAGAGTGCATGGAGGGGGTAATCTCTCCACAGATGTAACGGAAAGTGCAGCTGCTTATGGTCTTTGTCAAAACCTCATGGCATCAAATTGAAACGCTTTAGGACAGTTCAAATGCACTCGAAGAAAGCAGAAATACAGTGTCAAAGGTAGTTCCATCAACAGCCAGGGGTGTGATTTCTTTTTAGCAGAAAATAAAAATGATATTTGGCAGTTTATTTTGTCTGTTTTTATGGCAGCATACTAGCAAGACACAGTGATGATAGGGATGGTTGCTGGCATTTTGGTCCCCTAATAGCAAATCTAAAGTGATGCAGTCATGCACTTTTACAGGATGTGGGATGGGGGGGGGCAGGTATGGTGATTTTAGTGAACAAGGACACTGAATATTTGATCATTAGAACTTGGGAGACTAAACTAGCATTCCTGATTGCTTTGGCATGTCCCACAATTTTTTTCTTTCATTGATGGTAAACAGAGCTTATTGAAATCTTGTACTGCTATGTGGAAAATTCTAACTAAATGGAAAGACATCGGTTAGACATAATCTGTGATTTTCTTGTCTCATGTGTCTTCCATTCAGCATGTTTTGTTTTGTGATTGGTTACTGGAAGGACTGAATGTGCAAGTCCAGTTGTATGTGAGAATATGCATGCAGACATTTATGAATTTTGGTAAAATCTTATTTTAAAAAGATTTTTGAAAAGCCAAGTGAAATGAAAAACATGCTCACCCTAAACTCCCATCCACTCTTCCCAGTTCAGCAACAGTGTGATTTTAGTTTGCTAAGTGTAACAGCTCTCCATATACTGTGTTGGATTCAACTCATTATGTTGAGGAGTTTTTTGAGTTTATCTTACTTTTCTTCTCTCATTTTTCTGTCTTTTGGTTTATGTTCTCCTTTCAAAAAAAGTCTCCCATTTAATAATTATACATGAGATTTAAGTCCTATTTCATCATTTTGCACAGTAAAACAAAGATTGCCAAATGTTGATAATGTTCAGTTCATCAGCAGTAAAATCAACAAACTTAATTAATAAGCCAATATCTTTTGACTGGATGCTTTTTGCACAGCGCTGAATATGAACTTCAATTTCATACCCAAACTAATTGTCCCATTCAAATTAATGAACTCCGACTTATTCTACATGAAGAAACAAATGAATTAGCACTGACAAAGATGTGCTCTCTTTGAATATTTGAAATTAATTATATTTAATATGGAAATTTACTAATGGAAATAAAACAAAATCTAACGGTCAGTATATTAAGTGTCTTATTATGAGCCCCAGCTTTTCTACTGAGAATGACTAACAGTTTATGATATTTTGACATTGGAAATGGTGGTCCAAAATCCTATTGTATTCCTTATTAAACTGCAAGATATTCCATAGGTTCCCCTGACTCTTTAAGATCACTTTGGAGGCAGTTTGTTTATTAAGGAAGACCAAAAAAGTCTTAGCTAGTTTGATGGAATTTTATGTGATCCCTTAGCCCCTGTCCAGTGTTTTAAGAAAAGAATATTAGACCCTTTTCACACGCGGAGGAAAAAACGGGCAAAACGCGCTAGGACGGACCTTACCTGCAACCAGGTAAGTCCGTCACCGCGAGGAGCAGCGCATTTTCGCTGCTTCACATTCATCGGCATCCTGTGATGTCCTGCGGCATCCAAAATGGTGGCTTCCGACTGGCAGAGGCTCTCCACCAACTGGAGAAGCTCACCAGCCGGAAGCCCGCCCCCTGGCAGGTCTGCAGGCATGCCCTTGCACTTGCCTGCAAATCTACACTGGGCGCTGTGACATGGCTGCATGCGGCTGCATGCCCCCTGCCTTTTAAAAACCTCATGAAAAGTGGTTTTTAAAAAGCACGCGGTGCTGCCACTTCCAGTCACCCTAGCGCGGATTGGGGTGTGGAATTACACTAAATCCCAATCCATTTTACGGTGTAGACGACCTCCGTCAGAGGTCGCGCTACACCGTTTTAATACTGTGTGGAAAGGGCCTTAATTTAACTGTAAGCATCAATTTGCTATTTGTACTAATTGTGGAAAGGGATGTTCCTTTCCCCAAAGGAAAGAGAGGTCCATTTGGTCTCCTTCCTGCTGTCTTTCCACTGGCAGGTAAAAACTTCTTTTAATTTAAGGAAGCTTTTGTTTTTTAATATGTTAGGGCAGATGAGGCTTTTAATGGAGAAGTGTAATGTTTTTATTTTATTACATTCCAAGGATCTTTTAATGCAGCTTTTAACCTGTTTTTAACTTTTTTTTTTAATAAGTAGACATTTGCTTTAGTTATGTTTTAACTTTTGTATTAACAGATTTTTAATTGTATTCAGATTTTAAAATGCTGTATACCACCTTGTTTCTCTGTGCTGAGAGAAAGGTAGGCTATAAATTAAACAAACAAACAAACAATCAAGCATATAAGTAATTGAACAGGACTGGCTCAAGACATGTTGTTGCCTGTGAAAAAAGGACATAATGGGACATCTTCTGTGTGGTGTCACCCATTTCTGTACAGAACTTATATAAGCAGGCTGTGTCAAGGTTGTTGCTGGACAGGCAAAGTTTTCCTATGATTGGACAGCAGAGAGAAGAAGTGGTGTGGCCTGACAGCCCGGTGTAAGGCCAGCAGGATTGTTATGGCTATGTCTTGTGTATTAGAGAAGGCCATACACACTGATGCCCTAGCTGGACCTGCAATGCCATTGGCAGTATGCTGTTTGTAAGGGGAGATGCTGCCCGATTTTTCTGTTTTTCCTCTATGTCTAATTGCTGGAAAGCAAGCATGTTTTTGCTAAGCCTTATCTTAGAGTGCGGCAATAAATCAGTACTCTAAGTATTACTTAATGAGCCTCTGGAATTTTTTCTGCTTCCCTGGGACTCTCTGCTGCAGCGAAACCTTGCTTCACAGATAGCACTCTGCTCATGCACAGAGGAGCCAAATCCTGCCAACCCTGACAGGCTGATGACCCTTCTTTGCGAGATTGGCCTAAGGCAAGTACTGCTTTGTAGACATGAGGGCAGGAGGAAGTGTTTTGGGTAAAGGTGGGCAACTGTTGGGGGTAATGGGTCACTTTGACCTAGGAGGGCTAAAATCCCCCCTCCCTGTTCTTCAGTTTCAATCCCTAGCTCAGAGCCACCAAAATAAAAAATAAAAATAGGTGAAATTTTCCCTATGCCACCCGGAAGATGGGATATCTGGGGGAAACTATTTTTTGGTGGGGAAAAAGAGAATCTTTGTGGTTCCTGAATGGTAATACAACAACCCTGGACACTGTATATGACCTGTCAGCCAAACTTTGCTCACCCTGCCTTAGGAAACACAGGGTAGGCAATATGGCTCTCACAGTTTCCACATCCCTACATTTGAAGCCTGAGACAATTGCCTCACTCTGCCAAATGGACAATAACAAAAAAAGCCTTTTGCAAACTTTGTACAGTGGAATAGCACAAGGGTCAGAAATGATGGTGATCTGGAAGTTCTTGTGCTGTAACTCCCATCAGCTTCTTTTTCTAAACAACTGGCTGCATTTGCTGTAAACTTCAAAAGACACTACACTTAATTTGCAGAAGTGTTTCTTTGCAATATTGATCCTATTTCAAGAAAATGGAGAAGAAATCTAGAGTAAAGGGGTAAAATCTGTTTGTCTCAGCAACAGAGAGAGACAGAGGAGAAAGACTCGGCTCCACAGTTCTGGAGGTCCTGTAATTCAGAGAGACCCCTTTCAAGGAAAGCTCTTCTTTGTACTTCCAGTTTGGGACAGAGCAGACATTGTCGGCTTCAGTGAGGCTTCTCAAGCCCAAGCCAAGATGGTGACAGCTTCCAGCGGGCTGTCAACACCATCAGCCCATGGAAAGAGGTGCCCAGGCTCCCGGGCACTGAAGGATCCTGGATTAGCTGTTTTGTGCGTTCACCATCACCACATGGACAGGAGTGATGTTTGTGAGGGAAAGCAGCAGAAGAAGCAGAGCAAAGTGAGTGGAACTTTTCCACTCACACATAGACAAGCCGCTGAACCTCTTGAGGATTATTCAGGAAAAAACCTCTGGAGACAATGTAAAACTCAAGAAGTCTACTTCTGCAGGAAGGAAACTGCTCCTGCATTGTGTGGTTCTCTTGTAGCTGGGTTTTTTGTTTGTTTGTTTGTTTTTTGGATATGTGTCTTTGTGCTCCTTTTTTTCCCCTCTGGGTAAGATCGTTCAGTGAAGGACTAAGTCTGTGCTATTTGGAGAAGGCTACATTTGTGATCTGTGAAAGACTATTACTTCAATGAATTATTATATTGATTATATATTGCTTTTGTGCTAAAAGAACTCCCCTTTATTTGACTGGAGTGGATCTTCAGATTTGTTGTTATTTTTCGTTCCTTCACTGAGGCCATTTCTGCATGGAACGAGGGAATCGCCCAGTGCCGCTACTTACCGGACTTCTTGGCTCCCCGGTCCAGTCCGCGCTGCTCTGGAGCAGTGCGTGCTCATCACTCCGCACTGCTCTGAGGATGAAAATGACAGCTTCCAGTTGGTCGAGGGTCTCGACCAACCACTGAAGCTCACCAGCCTAAAGCCCGCCCCCAGCAGATAGCAGGCTCACACTGGTGCGAGCCTGCAAATCTGCACCGGAGAGTGGGCATGGAATGGTGTGCTCTGTGCTTTTGAAAGACCTGTTTCAAGCAGTCTTTCAAAAGCATGCTTGACGACCACTTGGGGTCATTCTGGAGTGGGTTGAGGTGCAGATCTATGTTCAGTAGGTCCAACCCAGTCCACTGCCAGGTGCAGACATTCTCCCTTGAGGATGCTCTGCACTGTTTCTATTAGCCCATGCGGAAATGGCCTGAGAGGAAAGTCTAAAATGGCTGCTGGTTACTGATGGCTGAGGTAACCTTGAAAATGCTTTCTTATCACCCCAGACATTGTTATTAGTATCTGAGGATTTAGAGGATTAATTTGTAACATTACTGCCAGACCTCCTTTTTCTTTCCCTTTTTCTGGCTGAAGATTCTTTTTTTCCCCTAAACTCCTCTGAAATTATTATAATTATTGTTATTAACCCCCTCTTCTCTCTCTCTCTTTTTTCCTTTTTGGACATTACTTTTGATACTACTTGATTATTCATTTATTTGATTATTTGACTATTTGATTATTTGATATTTTTGATATTACTATTCCTTTTTTTTCTCCTATATTTTTGAATCTTTTGAATTTTTGAATTTTGGGACCTTTTTTGGAACTTTTTGGGATTCTTTTTTTGTTAATTTCCCCCCCCCTTTTTTATTTTTATTTTTTTCCTTTTGGAAGATTTCTTTTGCTCTCCCCCCCCCTTTTTGTAAGAAGAAGTCAATTACTCAGTGACAGAAGGAAGAAGGAAGAGGAGAGGAAGAAGGAGAAGGAAGGAAGGACAGATGGAAGAATTTGGAGGAGGAAGAAGAGGAACAAAGCTAAAAATGGAGAAGTAGTGGTAAAGGAAGTAGAGAGAGATCAAGAAAGAAGAAAGTTAAAGAGGGAAACAGAAAGTAGTGGAAGGTGTGTGGAAGTAAACTTAAAAGAAGAAAAGAAGATAAAATGGAAAGAAAGAGGAGGAAACAAGAACAATGATGGCAGGAGAGAAGACAAGATCTCATCAGCCCTATCAGATGCAGCAGACTGCATGCTCAACAAAAAAGAGGATCAATGGAAGAAGGTGTCCCTTATTATATGATGAAATTTATGGAGGAGATGAGAGACTTTAGAAAAGAAACAGGAACCTTTCTTGAGGATATGACTACTAAATGTAATGCTATGCAAGTCCTTGTATTACAAACAAAGAAAGATGTGAAGGAAAATAAAGAAGAGTTACAAACATTAAAAAGGGAGGTACAAGAATTGAAGGAAGATATGGAAAGACAGTTAGACCGGATGGCCCAGGTATAACAAAGGGAAAAAGAGTCCTGGCTGACGATAAGAGATATTGTGGAACACCCAGGAGAAAACATAAGGACTAAGATTATAAAGGACTTGACAACAAATTTAGAATGGGATGAAGATTTTTTAGATAAACAACTTCACCGTGTATACAGGATTAATTCATCAATTGCCAAAAGAATGATGCTGCCGGAAGATGTAATAGTCCAGTGTACCTGAAAAATAATGAGGGATATGATTTTGGAAGCCTATTATAATAAAAGAATCAAGACTGGTGGTAAATCTGTACGGGTTTTGAAAGAAATCCCAACTCGAATCTTGAAGAAGAAAAAGGAATATGCCTTTTTTTGTGAATGTTTTGAAGAGAGCAGGAATTCCTTTTAGTTAGGACAAACTTGAAGGAGTGAACTTTACATTCCAAAGAGATAGATATAGAATTAATACACTAGAGAAAGCTAAAGACTTCATGAAGTGATTTAGAAGGGACCTGGGAAATGCAAGTAGGAACCTAGAAGAAACCTCAGCAGAAGTGAAGGACAGTCCAGAATATCAAGAAGATATATATCAAGGGATACAGCAAGAGAAAGATAAGAAAAAGAAAGAATACAAGAAATGAAATGAAAAAGACAAACCTCGAGAAGAAGTCAGTCTCCTAGATCTCGAAGTTTCTGATACTGAATAGAGTAGAGAAAGAAGACAAGGAGGAAAGAAAGCTTGTGAGGAAGAGGTGAAGAAGGTATAAGTGAAAAGAGGCATAAGTAAATGGAGGTAGGGAGGGAATAGATTAGAGACAAGGTAAGAAATATAGGAGATTGAAGGATTGGGATATAAAATTAATAGTAATTTAGAATTTAAGTTGATTGAATTTAATAAATTGTTGTGAATTTAATAAGTTATTGTAAAAAGTCTTAATATTCACTGTTTTGATTGAGAAGAATGCTATGTTAGGATTATAGCAATGGCTTGTCTCACATGGAATGTGAAAGGTATAAACTCAATGAAAAAACTTAAACTAATTTTTAATTATCTTGGAAAATTAAAATTAGGTATAATATGTCTCCAGGAAATAAGGATAGAAGAAAAATAAGGTAACTTGTTGATACAAAAAAATCTAGGGAAAGAATTTATGCCACTGGGAATAACTAAAAGGAATGGGATGGTGTCATACGTTAAAGAGAATTTAGAACCAAATTTAATATTGGTAGATAAGAAGGGAAGATATGTGGAGGTGGAGATTAATTGGAATAACAATAAAGTATTGATTATTGGAATTTATGCACCAGTGAATGAGAAGAATAACCTTTATAAGGAACTGAGGGATAAGTTAACACTTGAAATATGAGAGCTGAATCTTAACGGGAGACTTTAATAGAGCTGTAGAACTAAAGATGGATAGGTGGTCTGAAGATAATAATATTTAAAAAAAAACAGGGGAGATTAGCTAAAGATTTTTTTGAATTAGTAGAAGAACTCCAACTGGTAGATACTTGGAGATATGAGGAAGGGAATATAAAGAACTTTACTTTCTTTTCAAATACACATAACTCCTTTTCGAGAATAGATATGATTTGGGTAACTGAAAATATGACAAATAGCTTAGATACTATTGAGATCTTGCCAAAAATAATTTCTGACCATAATCCAGTTAAATTGACTCTAAAAAGGGGGATCAAAAATTATAGGTGGAGAATTAATGATTCTCTACTATATAAAGAGGACATTGTTAAGAAATGTAAACATATGATCACAGAATATTTTCAATTAAACCAAGATAAAGGGACAGATGATAGAATTGTATGGGATGTGGGTAAAGCAGTGATAAGGGGTATTTTTATAAAATTGAATGCGGAGTGGAAAAAGAAAAAGCAAGAAAAGATAAATAAGGTTATAAAAGAGATTAAGATAAAGGAATTAGATTTTAAAAAGAACCCTAATACTGATAAAATTGCTAGTCAATTAAAATGTTACAAAAGCAAATCACAATGTTAATGACAGAGGAGATTAAAAAGAAATTGGATTATGTAAAACAGAAGAACTTTGATCAAGCAAATAAACCCAGAAGATAGTTAATGTATAGATTGAGAAAGGAAAATACTAAAAGGAGAATTAATAAACTACAAGTAGGGGATAGGATTATAACAAATGAAAAAGAATTAACCAAAGTATTTTATAATTATTTCCAGGCAATATATAAAAAACAATCAACACAAGTAGATCAAACAAATTCATATTTTAGAGATTTGAGGATAGCAAAATTTACAGAACTACAAAAAGAAAAAATAAATAAATAAATATCACTTGACAAAATTAGAGAAGCAATTAAACAACTAAAAAGAGGGAAATCACCAGGTCCAGATGGTTTAGCGGCCCTGTATTACAAGGTCTTTAGTAGTGACTTAGAGATACCCCTTCAAAAAGTGATGAACTATTATGGACTAAAGAAATTCCAGAAAGTTGGAAAGAATCAAATATAATTCTAATACCAAAAGAAGATAGAGATTCATTATTAATTAAGAATTACAGATCCATATCATTATTAAATGAAGATTACAAGATTTTTATGATTATCCTAGCTAATAGATTAAAAATAATATTACAAGGATATACTCATGAAGACCAAAATGGCTTTTTGCCGAAAAGAAAAATTAGGAATAACGTTAGAACAGTATTAGATTATTTAACACACCATAATGAAATTAGAGGAGCATTGCTATTTTTGGATGCGGAAAAAGCATTTGATAACGTGAATTGGTTATTTTTATTAAAAACAATGGAAATAATGGATATGGGACAAAATTTTATACTGGACAAGAACAATCTATTCCTCACCAAAAGCAAAAATAATAGTGAACAGAAATATTTCTGAATATTTAAATATTGAAAAAGGTACAAGACAAGGCTACTCACTGTCATCATTATTGTTTATTTTATTAATAGAATGTCTAAGTAGAATAGTGAGAAATAATAAGGAAATTAGAGGCATAAAAATTAGAAAAGAAGAATTTAAATTAAAAATATTTGCGGATGATGTTGTTTTACATTAGAAGACCCATCGAATAGTATAGATCAATTGATGACAATCTTAAAAGAATGTAAGAATGTATCAGGTTTTAAGATGAATATTGACAAAAGAATGATTATTACTAAAAACATGAAGAAGGAGGAACAGGATGCACTTTGTGAAAAAACGGGATTTGAAATAGTTCAGAAAACAAAATACCTGGGAATAATTTTAACATCAAAAAATCAAGAGTTGTATGAAAAAAAAATTACATCAGAACATAGGAAAATATCAATAAGGATCTTAATAAATGGCGAAAGGTGAATTTATCTCTGCTTGGGAGAATAGAAGCAATTAAAATGATGGTACTACCCAAAATGCTATACTTGTTTCAAACAATCCCAATAGTTTATTCAAATTCCCCTTTCAAAGTGTGGCATAAAGAGATTTCTAAATTTATATGGCAAAGTAGGATAAAATGGAAAGTATTAATAGATGCAAAAGAACCAGGAGGATTGGGGGTACCAGATTTAAAAATATATTTTGAAGCATTTTATTTAGTATGGTTAAGAGAATGGATAGCATTAATGAATAAAAGATTATTGGAATTATAAGGCCACAAGCTTAAATTTGGTTGGCATCCATACTTATGGTATGATAAAATAAAAGTTAATGCGGGAGTCAGCAGTCATTTTATAAGCTTATTTAAAGTGTGGGAAAAATACAAGAAAAGATTAACAAAGAGGGTACCAGGATGGCTATCACCCCAAGAGGTGATACATAGAAGGGAACTGGGAAGCCTGAAGGTATGGATTCGATATAGAGGCTTACTGAGGAAAGATGGTGAGGGGTGTGAAATCAAAGCTATACAAAGTTTAGAACAGGAAGGCTTTAAAATGCAATGGCTAACATATTATCAATAAAGGGAGAAATATAAGGAGGATAAGAAAAAAATTGGTTTTGAAAAAGTAGAAATGGAATTTGAAAAATTGTTGCTAGGAGAAGATTTTCATTTGATTGCTAATATGTATAAACTGTTATTAAGATTTAACACAGAAGAACAAATAAAGGAATCAATGATTTATTAGGCACAATGAATAGGGCAAAATATAGACTAGGAACAATGGGAAGATGCTTGGGGAAAGGGATTAAAATTTACAAGTTGCAATGATTGGAAGGAGAATTTTTATAAAATGTTATATAAATGGCTACCCCTGAGAAATTAGCTAAGATGTACAGAAATCTTAAAGATAAATGTTGGAAATGTAGAAACCAGGTTGGAACTTGTTATCACATATGGTGGAAGTGTAAAAAAAGCTAAAAAGTTTTGGCTAAGAATACGAGATATTACGCAAAAGATATTAAAAGAAAAAATAATATTAAGATCTGAACTATGTTTGTTAAATATAATAAATAGAAGTGATAAAAGGGATAGAAATCACAAGAATTTGATTAAATATATACTAACAGCAGCAAGAATTTTATATGCAAAATATTGGAAAATCAGCAAGATACCAAAACTAAGTGGGTGGATGATAGATTTAATAGATTTGGCAAAAATGGATAAACTTACAACATTATTGAAAGGGGGTACAATAGATTCATTTTTGAGTACTTGGAAACCTTTCACAGATCACGTGAGGAAAAAAAGGGGACTTAGTGGTTGTAGGATTTGATTTGTAACATAGGATAGTAGTGGTATCAGTAGAGAACAAAGTAAGTAGTGGAGATTTGGAAGGAGATAGTGAAATAGATTTAACTCTGGAACTTATAGCAGAAGAGGATGGGAAGTAATTTTAATATATTTCTATTAACTTGTATCAATGTTTCTTTATCTATAGTTGTGTTTATAGATGTCTATAGTTGTGTCTATAGTCTATAGTTGTTCTGTAGGATGTGGGATTAACTGTAATCCCTTTTTTCCTGATTAAGCTATACTAATATTTTCTTTTCATTCTTTCTCTTTTCTCTCCTATTCCTTTTTCTCCTTTCTTTCTTTTTTTCCTCTTTTTTATATTATTTTTTTTCTCTTTCTTTTTTTCCTCTTTTCTTTTCTTTTTCCTAGGACGCTGTTTGAGATACTGATTTGTTATACTGTGTTCATATCATCGGTTTCTGTTCATGTGTTTGTTTGTTGTTGTTTCTTAAATATTCATCAAAAAAGATTATTATTATTTAAAAAAAAGGAAAGCTTCTCTTTGCTTACTAAAAGATGCAACTGGAGTCACACAGGCTGTTCAAGCTGGGCAGTGCATCCCCAGTACATCTAATATTTGATAGTTATAGCGTATTCAGGAATTGAAGTTTTATCTCTTTTGTAGGAAGTATATACTGGTTTTGTGCATTAATTTCATTCTCCTTCTCCCCTACTGGGAAAGGCAAGGTAAGGCAAGATCTAACTTTGCTCTGCTCTGCTCTGCTCTGCTCTCTATAGTCTTGACTTTCCCACCAAACTGCAATAATTGCAGGCTCAGTTGATAGGGTTGCCAGTTCAAGATCATCTCGGGCCTTTGCATTTTTAGCCAAAAACCTGGGGCTTAGTGCCAGTGAGCATTATGCATTAAGTCCTGAACACAGTTGCTCACAGCTTTTAATTAAAACACACAGAGAGAATATATATAGTCCTGTTTGGAAATTATGACTCAGGTAAAGGGGCTGTTCCCAGAACAAGATGAAATGAGAGGATTATTATTTCTCCTTTACCAAGGGAGATAGGGTGAAGAACATTTAATCTAGCCTACTTTCTTCTAGCCAGCAGATGGATGCAAAGCAGTGCGTAAGCCCTGTTGCCACAGTGACTATGAGGGAAGGAGAAAGCTAAGTAAATACATAGATGGAGAGTCTTTGTGTCAGATGAATTAATGAACAATGAACCAATCAGTGAACAAATGAATTAACTCTTCTAGCTGAGCTGGAGATTTACACAGCCTTTTCCTCTTGCCTGGAGCTGGGTCCATGAAAACCAGAGAAGTTGCACCCTCCTCACCCATCTAGGCATGACCAATGAAAACTAGAAATTCAGGGCCAGGTCCTGAGAACTGGCAACCCTATCAACTGATCTCTCAGTGAGGCTATTATTACTTCACTTTAACTAAAACATGAAAAATTATTACAAGCTCCTTTTTAACAAAAGACTGGGGCTATATATTCCTCGGATTACCTTGGGCTAGACAGCTTTTTTAAGAAGTGAAATGTTAACATCCAAGACATATAATGGTTCAAATGGGTACCAGATTAAATGCCTAGAACACAGATAAAATCTGGCCAGACAGTAATATGGCAGCCAGCTGTGTATCAGACAGGCCAGCTGGCTGGGCAGAGGCCTCAAGAGCTAATAGCAAAAGAAGCAGGGCTTTTACAAAAGAGATGGAGAGCAGTTCAAGTCCAATCTGAATCAGAGCCAAAAGTCCAGAGTTCCAAGATATCAAATCCAAAGGGCAAACCAGAATCATAGTCACACAGCGGACAAAGGTCCAACTAGAGACAGAGATCTTGGCAAGTAAGCAAGGGACAGGCACAGGGTTTCAACCACCGAGAAAAGCAGTTGACAACCCCGGTGAGAGAAGCCAGATGCTTGTCATTTATAGTCTAGTGGTGTTGACACAGGCATTCTCTCATTAAGACTTGTTTGGTATATAAATAAGCTGAATGTCTGAGTCCTTCTTTCTCTTGCCATCCTTCTACCAAGGTGCCTGTGCTGATTCTTCCTGTGACTCCTGTTGTGGCTGGTCATCCTGTTCCTTTTGGTCTGGGTCCTGCTGCTGCTTGTTGTTCTGTTCCTCTGGTCTATTTGCTGCCTTTGAATCAGAACTCTCCTCTTTTCTGCCAGGATCTCTGGTGCAGGACATGATAGCAGCTCCAGTCCTAATGATCTCCAGGTAGGGATATGAAAGACTCAGTCTGAAACCCTGAACAGCTTGTGTCAGTCAGTGTTGATGGTGAACTGGCGATGCTGGTGAAAATTAGCATCCTATGATCCTGATGGTTGTATCATGTACTTGATATAAAATGGCCTTTATGCATATCTCTAACCTCTTTCTGTATTACCCCAAAGTGTGGGGAAAAAATGAATGTGGTAGAAGACCTTTCTAGCTGTGACACCTCAGTTACGGAATGTCCTCTCTTTGGAAGGCTGCTTGGTGCCAGTATTTATTTGTTTGTTTTTTCTCTAATGCCAAGTCAAAATGTGACTTTAAAAGAAATCTTCTGGGGCCTAATTTACTTGTTTTACTTGTATGCCACCCTGTGATCCTATGATTAAAGATAGGACATAATTTTTTTATGTATGTATGTATGTATGTATGTATGTATGTATGTATGTATGAATTAATTAATTAATTGCAAACATTTCCCAGTAATAACTATCCATAATGATAAGTTTTGCAAACACCACTGATCCACCACTATTTGTAAGGGCACCACTTCTTCCTGAGCATGTCTTCACTGGTGCACCAAGTCTCATTCTTCAACCATTAAAGTATTTCAAAGAAGAATTAGGAGAGAATGGTTGTACTTGAGTAGAACTATTGACACTTGCCATACAAGAACAACACCTACAGAGGTTTCTATTAATCTTAGAGATGGATAAACTTTGGCAAACCTGCCCACAATGCAAACACACTGACCTATCTGGGAAGAAGAGGGGGGGAAAATGCTAGTGGAGGTTGCAAGCTCAGCAGGGTAATCCTAATGTATTTTCTTCAGTGTAAGTGGGAATGAAAAATAGTGTTTATCTCCAAGCAGCTCATGGCATGGCATAGTACTGGAGAAAGCAATATTTATAGCCTTCTAAGCTTGCACACATAATGAGAGGGAAAAATAGTTTCCTTTCAATGTTGCACAGATAGTTTGGCATTTACTTTCTTCTAGGCTCTGGGGGCCTCTTCTGTTTCTTTGGCTCAATCACATACATAGGCCTGAATCCTAGAGTAGACCCAGTCTCCATTTTGATTAATGATTGAACCATAGGAAATCTTTTACAGTGTAAATCACCTGTGGTCATTATTTTCATTTTCTTCATATTTAGCTGTAAACTTGCCTCTGCACTTTCTTCCTTAATTTTCTTCAGTAGTGATTCCATGCCTTCACCATTTTCTGCTAGTAGTATGTTGCTATCTACACATCTTAAATTGTTTATGTTCTATCTTCCAGTTCTAACGCTTCCCCCTTCAGAGTCTACTCTAACTGTGCATATGATACATTCAGTGTGCAAGTTAAACAAATAGGCTGATAATATGAGCACTTGTTGCCCACTTGCCAACTGAAAACCATTCTGCTTCTCCATATTCTGTCCTAACAGTGGCCTCTTGACCTGAGTACAGGTTATTCATCTGGACAATCAAAAGATGTGGCACATCCATTTCCATAGTTTTTCATAATCTATGCAAATAAGTGGTCTGATTCCACTTTCCACTTCACTTTCTAAAACTGGAGGTCCATCTTCATGAATTTTAGTTTTAGGGTATTGTGTCCATTGTCTTTTTATTTCTACTTGGTCTTATTATATCTTCTTCTGCCAGTCATAGAGCATCTTCATTCTTCATTTAAATTTGGAAGAGTTCTCTTGTTCTGCATTTTTGGTTATTGTCTTCTATTTTTCTGTATTGATTGTTATAGTAGTAATTTTTGCCCCTGTGCACAAGTCACTGAACAGTTGCATTCAGGGTTGTGACTTTATTTCTGTCATCTTTGACTTTCGCTTCTCATCCGTCCTTTACTGCTTGAAGAGCTTCATGTGTCATCCATTGAGGCTTTTCTTTCATTTGACTGCAGATAGTATGCTTTTGCATTCCTCCCTGACAACATACCTGACTTCAGTTCAGAGTTCTTCTGGTTCCCAGACAATTAGGCTTAATAGTGCGAATCTATTTTTACATTATCTTTAAATTCTACAGGGATATTCTTCAGATTGTATATAGGCATGATGGTTGATTAAATGTTCTTGTTTATCTTTACTCTAATTTTTGATATTAGCAGTTCATGGTCTATGCCACAATCTGTTCCTTGTCTTGTTTTTTCAGAGAGAATGGAGTTTCATCATTTTCTGCTTTCAATTTTGTAGTCAATTTGATTTCTATAATGGCTATCTGCTAATGTCCATGTAAATACATGCCTAATCCTAGTGAAAAAAAATACCATTTGGGATTTTTGCAAGCCTGATGAGCTGTCACTTATGTGTGTATGTGTAAGTATGTGCACATACACTGACACACACAGAAATAGTACATGTGTGCTGCCTTCTAGCTGTTCCCCCCCCCATGGCCTGTTTTTAGTTTACTGTTATGATTGATATGTGATCATTATAAAGTTGAATTGAGTAGACCTATGCTTACTTACTTGCATCCTGCTACGTGAAATGTAAACTTATTTCCAGGTAAGTGTGTAAAGGATTGTAGCCTCAGAAGATATTAAGTTAGTCTTTACTAAAGCTGAAATTCTGCATTCACACGCACATGCAACCTTCATTTCATGGAAATCATCTCTGGCAACTTTTTTCCTTATGGCTCCCATGACACAATCCATCATATTCAGCAAGACACACTGAACCTCTGGGGAGACTTTTGGGAGATGTGAATTAGGGGAGAATGGAAGGCAGAAATCAGCTTGTTCCATTCTCACATACTCTTCATTGGATTCCTATACATGTTGCTTTCACAGTTTTTTAATCCCATGAGAAATTTGAGTGTTGATAAAGGCCCTTTCCGCATGAGGTGAGTGGATCACTCCATGCCATTACGTACCGGTTCTTCTGGGTCCGAAGTAACATGGACTCTCCCTTAAGCCCTTCTGCAGGGCTCCTCCATTTGGTCCAGGGTGAATCGGAGCAGTGCAAGGTCTGTAGATCCGCACTGCTCCAGCTGAAAATGGTGGCTTCCTGTTCTTCATGGGTCCAGATCAACCGCTGATGCTGGCCATGCCCACAGCCTGCCCTCCGCTGATTGCAGGCTTGCATTGGTGCAAGCCTACGCATCTGCACATGTCAGTAGGAACACAATGGTGCGCTCCAGAAGATTGAAAGACCAGATTTTTCCAGTCTTCACTTAGCGCTCTGGAGGACCACTTGGAGGCATTTTGGATTGGACTAAGGTGCAGAACTAAGGTAAATAGTCTAAACTTAGTCCAATCCAAGGTGTGGACGACCTCCATGACATCATGCCTTTGCCCATTTTAGCTTCCTCGTGCGGAAAGGGCCAAAACATTCAAAGCTCTTCAGGGACTGAGCTGATGGCTGAGTCAGGATAAGAGGATGATTTAAAAAAAAGGGAAACAATTAGAATTCTCACACCCATAATTGCAAAATCTTCCAAAATATATTGCTTTCCTGCTTTGTTGTTGTGTCAAATTTATTTGATATGGATAGATATACTTGTTGTGTATCTTCAAGTCATTTCCAACTTATGGCAACCCTAAGGCAAAGCTATTATGGGGTCTTCTGAGAGCTGAAAGTGTGTGATATGCCTAAGGTAACCTGGAGAGTTTCCAAGGCTATGTGGGGAATATAACCCTGGTCTCCAGGGTCATAGTCCCTGGTTGTATTAAACCACACTGAGTCAGTAGTAGATGTACTATTTTAACCATATACAGAATATACCTTAATTTGATAAGTCTCTCTCTCTCTCTCTCTCTCTCTGTGTGTGTGTGTGCAAGGCTACAGAGTGTGCCTAAAATTATCCAGAGCTGCCTTTGACTTAGAAAACAGATCTGTTGATTTATGTTACCAAGCAAAGGACTTCATACAGAATTTAAAAAGAAATTCAAATTTCTGCCCAAAGGCTTACTATCTGAGTATCAGTATGACATGAAAGAAGATGAACAGACAGAAAGGGAGAATGGAATATGCAAAGGAAATGTAAAAATGTACTAAGTACTGAACCATCCTTCATAAAAATTGAACATTTGAAAAAGGGAGAGTAGATGTTTCTTTTTACCATTTGTAAGAACAAGCTCACAACATAAATTTTAGTGGAGGAAAAGCAAAAAGGAAAAAAAAAAAGTCTAAGAAGCATTTTAGGAAGGAAATAAGCACTTTGATAGACAGTACTGGAAACAGAAAAGCCAGGCCTTGTGAGAAGTGTGGATACAACAAAAGCTTGGAAACTGTCTCTCCTGTGACTCTCTTTCCACCACCACCCTTGACCACAGTGGCTGATGGATTCTAGATTTTGTGAGGAATCCTACTTGATCCTATCTCCTGCTCTTGAATAGTATATGGGACCCTTGAAGATCATATAGGCTACCACCACCCACTGATTTAATCCCCGTGGCTCAGTAACTCATTGGGAAGTTACTAGAGAGTTAACTAAGACCTCTGACTCTGATGAGGTTTTTCCTTTCCACCTCCACCCACCTAGGAGATGAGAAGTGTGGACAGAAGAGAGTGAGGACAGAGGAGAGTGTGGACAGAGGAGATCTTTAGAAGGAAACTCTGTTACTCTAAACAAGCAATCTGCATTGGCAAAAAGGTATCTTATACATGAAGGTGCCTTTCTTTGGGCATTACTTAGAAGTAGTGGGAAAGTTACAAACAACCTTAGGTCATATTCAGCCAAGGTTCAAATAACATAAGTCCCTAACACAACTGGCTAAAACAAGTCAAGGTTGTTGCCGGGCAGGCAAAGATTTCCTATGAGTTGATGGCAAAGAGAAGAGGCGGTGTGGCCAGACAGCCAGGTGTAAGGCCGGCAGGATTGTTATGGCTATGTATTGTGTATTAGAGAAGTCCACATGCCAGAGCACTGATTGGGTCAGCCCACTTGTACCAGGGTGACAAGGTAGCATAAAAATGCTGGTGTTTGCCTTGACCAGCTGCCAGTTAGATGACCTAGCTGGACCTGCCATACCATTGGCAGTATACTGATTGTAAGGGGAGATGCTGCCCGATTTTTCTCTGTTATCTTCTGTTATTCCTGTTTGTCTAACTGCTGGAATGCTAGCATGTTTTTGCTAAGCCTTATCTTACAGTGTGGCAATACATTCAGCCTCTAAGGCCATTTCTGCATGGGGCGAGGGAATTGCCCCGTGACACTACTCACTGGACTTTTTTTGGGCTCCCCCGTCCGGTCCATGCTTCTCCGTAGCAATCTGTGGTCACCGCACCGCACTGCTCTGGGGACAAAAATGATGGCTTCTGGTTGGTCGAGGGTCTCCACCAACCACTGAAGCTTGCCAGCCTAAAGCCCACCCCCGGCAGATCGCAGGCTTGCACCAATGTGAACCTGCGAATCTGCATATGGGAGCAGGCTCGCAGTGGCGCGCTCCGTGCTTTTGAAATACCTGTTTTTAGTGGTCTTTCAAAAGCACGCTGGACAACCACTTGGGATCATTCAGGAGCGGGCTGGACTGTGGATCTACGTTCAGTAGGTCCGACCCAGTCCTGTCCCAGGTGCAGACGTCCTCCCTGGAGGACGCTCTGCCCCGTTTAAAAAACCTCGTATGGAAATGGCCTAAGTCTTACTTAATGAGCCTCTAGAATTTTTTTCTGTTTCACTGGGACCCTCTGCTGTGGCAAAGCCTTGCTTCACAGATTACACTCTGCTCATGCTCAGAGGAGCCAAATCCTGCCAACCCTGACAAAATATTCCTATTGTACTCAGGCTCCAATGTTCAGCATGGCCATGGAGAGCAGGAAATCTAGATCTTTTGGTTTAGCCTGCAACCAAGCTTTCTCTGGTGTCTCTCTTTCTTGTGGTCCCTTGATGCTTTTCATAACCTTTTCTTTGGAAGGGTTCTGAAGCTTCTCATCTTGTGCCACAGCAGGTCTTGCTGATTGGACAATTGTTTCTCATGATCTCTGTTGTTCCTTGTGGTGCTGACTCCCAGTAAATGCAACTTAAAACCAAAATCTTATTAACTCCCTTTTTATCTGGAGAAGAAGTTATTCTCCTTCAGAAATGTTGCCTGAATAATGGGGAGACTCCATTATCACACACCCTACAAAAATCTCAGATGTTCTGGAAACAGCTGGAGACTGGACCCACACCAGCTATGATTTCATCCTGAAACCTAGGAAATAACAGAGTTAAAACTCACATACAAACACACAATAGTACAGGTTAGCCATACAACAATTAGAAGACATGTAGGACACATTCTCTTTAACTTCCCACCAGTCCTCTAAGTGAGAGGGAGTCTGCCACAGTGTTGGAGATTCCAGACACATGTGGAATATCAGACTCAAAATCTTGGAGGGACAGGCTCTACTGGAGTAGTTTCTTGTTAGTCTCAAGGAAAGTGTGTTAGTCCCAGGGACTTGTTAATCCCAGGGACTTGTTAGTCCCATGGACAGTGTGGAATCACTGAAGGGCAGCGCGATCAGTCAGGATCTGATTATAGAAACTATAGCCCATATTGTAGAAATATTTGGTATTTATATTAATCAGAGTGCAGCAGTGCTTGTGAGCTAGTGGTAGAGACAGGAGTAATGCTCTTGTAAGGTTTAAAAAAAGTTTATTGTGTCAAAGAATCTACCTTGGGATAGGAAAGGAGACAAAAGAAGTTGACCTAAATTTGGTTACAAGGGCTCCTCCTTTCATGAGTGGGGGTAAGCTGGCAAACATGATTGGAGTTGGAGCCCCAAGGATGTTCTCTTCCCCGACAAAAGGAACAAAGAGGCTAACATCTTCAAGAAGGGGACAGTGACCTTAGCAGATAAGAAGGAAACAAATTGTTTGAATAAATAAGCCTCTAAAAATGTATAGAGAGGTGAAACAAAGAGCAGGCTTTATTTACACTCCCCTCTGTTACTAATTTACAAAAGTGTTGATGACTCTCTACTTTCAATAGTCATATCCAAGAATCTCATACATAGGATGGAATGTAAATATTTTAACAAAACAAAATAAAATACCACATGTTCTCCCAAAAGAAGCCACAGCTGGAATATAGCCTCCTATTGTCTTCTATTATCACATTTTTTCCCACTGCTTTTAAAATGTGTTCCTTCTGCCACTTTGCTCCTTTGTCCTCAGGTGAGTTCAATTGCTGCACAAAGAATTCAAAGTGTAGAAGTAGTTTGAACTCAATTAACTCATCAGGGTGGGTGGGTGGGTGGGTGGGGCCGGGGGCGGGGGATCAAAAGAGAAAGTCAAACCTTGCCATTCCCTGCAGGCTCAGGGAAAAGCAAAGTGCTACTATCTCTTCTATGTGCATGTTCTCCTTGATAAATAACTTTTGTGATTTTGACCATACTCTATTGTTGCATTACCTCATGCATCCTAGTTTTCATCTGTGAAATCTAAGCCATCAGAGGGAAAGTCCTGCTTTCCTAGCTTCCCTGCATCAGAGATTTGTTTTTAAATGCCATCAGGTTGTCTTCAACTTATGGCAATCCTATGAATGTGAGATCTCCAAGTTATCCTGTGTCATGGACAATCTCTAAGTAAGAGATCCCACCTCCTCTGGAAGAGAGGAATCCTGTCTACGTGTGTCGCTGACAAGCACATGGGAATAGACAGAGCAGAGAGATCTTTAAAGGACAGCATTTATTCTAAGACCAGGCAATGTAAAACAGGTATTACTCTACATGGAAGCTCCTTCCCCCAGGTCTTGCTTAGAAGTTACAAATTACAGATAATTACATTAGACTGAAAGACTGTGTTCACGGTTTGAGAGTGCTCCTGGATCTGTCCCTCCAAATGTTCGTTCAGATAGATGTGACAGTCAGGAGTGCTTATTATCAGCTTTGGCTGAAATGCTAGCTGCACCTGTCCCTAGAATTAAATGACCTAAAGATGGTAGTGCACATGCTGGTAACCTCACGGTTAGACTTCTGCAATACACTCTATATTCAGCTACCTTTGTACCAAGTTTGAAAACTCCATCTGGTCCAAAATATGGCAGCCAAACTGATTATGGGTACATCAAGGAATGAACATATTACGCCAATATTAAAATCACTCCACTGGCTGCCAATTAGTTTCTGGGCAAAGTACAAACTGTTGGTTATTACCTTTAAAGTCCTACATGGTTTGGGTCCATGTTACCTCCTCCCATATAATCTATCCTGTACACTCAGGTCATCTGGGGGTCATTTACTTAAATTGTCTAAAACAAGACTGGCAACGGTCACCCAGAGAAACTTCTGGTTGGGCACACCTAGACTGTGGAATGGCTTACTGGAAGAGATCTGACAGCAAAATATGCTGTCTGAATTTTTTTAAAAAAACTGCTAAAGACTTATCTCTTCCAACAGGGCTACTCAGCCTATTTTTAACTATGATTTATTTTTAATTGTGATTTTAATTAATGGTATTTGAATAGTTTTATGCTTTTAATGTATTTTAATGTGTCTTAATGTGTTTTTAATTAGTATGCTGGTTTTAATTGTATTTTAACCTTTGTTGTATCCCGCCTAAAGCTTTGAGGAGAGGCACTATTGTTGTTGTTGTTGTTGCTGTTGTTGTTGTTATGACTTTTGCCTCTGGTCCCAAATTTTGCTACAGAAGTAATGTCAGGAACACATCTATTTCATTAACTGATATAGACCTGTAACCCATAACCTGTAGTGCAGTTTAAATACTTACTAATAGATGGCATTAATTAAGCTATATAACAGCTCCTCTGAGGAAATTCTCCATTTTAATTACCATAATCTGTCAAAACAACATGAATCACTGACACAACCAGAAGGGCAATAGGAACTGACTCAGTATACATTTTTCTTTTATTACACCAAAACACCTCTGATATTCCATGCTTAAGAATACCCTATGACATTAATGGGGTTGCTTTAACTTGACATGTGATTTGCAGACACACACGCACAAAGAGAGAGAGAGAGAGAAAGGTTCAGCATTGCCTTGAGTAGCTTAGGATAGCCATCAGGGTCCCACAGGGCTTAGCAGTTCTGTCAGAGAGTTCCCACCCTCCAACAGTTGGATCTGTGAACTTCCATTTAAATTTCCTATAAATGTCTAGAGTGGCATTACCTTAGATGGTCTTCATTACTATATTGCTAGTGAAATGAGAGCTGTGATGAGTGCTGATTTTTCATTGTGACATACTAAAGGAGGGGGATTTTTTTGGTGGGTTCCATGCTCTCAGATGAATAGCCGCTTGTGGTTTGTTTTTATTTTTTTGTTTTTTTGCAAAATATGCTTTTGAAAAAGGAAACAAGAGGACACATTTTTCCATAACAGTCTCATGCATGTATCTTTGTGTGTCTGTGTCTATCTATACCTGAATTTACATATGTATACAAACACAAATTGAGAAAAAAAATGCTAAGCTAGTAATTATCTGTTGTATTTTGAACAGGATAGCTGGAAGTTTAAATCAAGAGATATGATTTTAAAGGAGAGCATAGATCTTAATTGGTTTGCTTATATGTAAGATAAGGACAGATTTAATCAGGACAAGAGAAATGCAGGCATACAGCTTAGAGAAAAGGAGTTATATTTAGAATTATGTAAAGATGATGACCATGTCATCAAAGAAGATGAGAAAAGACAGAAGATGAGACTGTAAAAGAGTACATGATAAAGTGGGCCCAAAATTTGGGGCATAATGTCTATATGAATGTATGGAAATAAAATGTGGTCTAAAGATATAAAATGTACTCTGTGTAGTAATTTGAAAGAAAACCTTTATAAGATGAGGTATAAATTGTTTGTACTTGTTCTGTGCCTTCAAGTCACTTCTAACTTACAGCAACTTTAAGGCGAACATATCATGGGATTTTCTGGGGCTAATTGTGTGTGATTTATGAGACCTTGGCCAAGCAGAGAATTGAATCCTGGTCTCCAGGGCCATAGTCCAACACTAAATCCATCAAATCCCAAACAAGCTATCAAAAATGTCCCAGAATGTTTCAAACCTATTTCAGAGCTATCAAAATAATGAAGACTCTTTTTTCATATGTGGTAGTTTGTAAGAAGGCAAAAATTTTCTGTTCTAAACTTTCTATATTCATCCAAACATTTTAAAACATAGATTTAAATTGTTTGTTAGGTACATCAGTGTCCCTCTTCTCCTTTCTAATGGCTCTTTATTGTAAAAACTGACATGGACAGCCTTACAAATAGAGGGCACAATCAAAAAGAGGACTGACCTATGACAAGCCTTTCAACAGATAATAGGATTAACAGAAAGAAAATTAACCGCTGATTACTGCTTTGTAATTTCTCAGGTGGCCCACAAAAGAACTGTTCTTTGTATTTGTTGATTTGAATACCATATTTGATTTGATTAGTGAAAAACATTTGTGGTACACATTTTTCCAAATAATGCTGATGAAAGATTGCTCTGTTCAGTCATAAGGTATCACATAAACACTTCTTTGAAAGTTCAGGTAGTGCATTCTAGTGAATTATCAGACATACTTCCCAGTTCCAGATCATATTCCCACTTCTAGTGTACTTGGGTGATAGACCAGTTTCTCACTTGCTCTATGCTGATGATGTAGTTCCATGTTTTCCTCATAAGTGGGCATGAGAATAATAACAAAGGATTTCTGTAATTACTGCAAAACCAAATTCCTAACTTCTAAATGAGATAAAACACACACTGTGGTTACTGGAAAGTATGAAGGCTTTAATAGACGGGCGTCAAATTGCTTTGGTCAAATGTTTTACCATTAAAAGTCTATATGGAGCCAGAGAGAGAGAAAAAAAATTGGTCAAATAATTAAGGGTAGGGTCATATTTTACTATGGTAAAGAAGATGAATTAATCAAGTTAGCAATTGAAGTCTATCAGGCAAAAATACTGGACATCTACAATGTGAAGCACAGCTAAGCAGTACATTAAGAGTTGTTGCCATGGCAGACAAACAAACAAAGACAACCTCATGTCCACCTTATTAGTGCCAAGAGTTGACTAGTTCTTCAAAGTAACTCATTAGAAAATGAGTTACTTCTTAACACTGTTTTTGAAATAGAGGAACTGCCTTTGTAAAGGGGTGCATGTGACCATGCTCTCATTTAGTAATATCTTTTAAAACTTAGTAAAGTTAATTTTTTAAAATATATTCTATACTTTTCATACAAAGCAAGACATTTCTATTTAGGTCAGGATCCGGATAAGATGACCTTGATATTTTTTATACTTTTTAAAAATTGAATTTAATGATAGGCCCCAGTCAGGCTCAGTGTGTGCTAACTTCTCTCTTAATTGTACCACTTAAAATCGGTTTTGCCAAAGGCCTTCTGAGATTTGGCCTTAAAGCAGCAGTGTCAGTTATGCTACATAAGAAAGTGAAGTCATATAGTTGAAAGTTAGCCTTTGTTTTGTTTTTGTTCCCCCCATTTGTAATTTCTTGGCTTCCACATGCTTTCAATTAATGTTGCATTAACCAAACTTTTGTACCGAATAACAGAGAAGACTGGATTAGTATTGATTTAATGGAGCATTGCTTTGAAGTCCTGACACACTTCTCGTTTTTATTAAACTGTTTTGCATCACTTCAAAGTACTGCTGATTTATGAGTCATAAATATGCAAACTATTAATTTGCCATTTCTCCTACATGCCTGTTAACTTCCTATTTTTGCATTTGCTGTTCTGGTTTCTTTATGTTTGTTTATACATGGGTTATCTGGGAAAATATACTTGTTGTGTTGTAGAAAAAAACTTTTTTATATATTTTTTTCCAAGATCTAAAGGCATTGTCTCTCCATCACAGTGTCATTGTTTTCATTTTTGAGTCATGTTCAAAAAATGAGCTTTTTGTATCAATTGAAACTTTTTTATGCTCATTGTCTTAATGATAAAAGAATGATGCTCCTCTGTTTAACTCACTCTGACATTTATTATTTCATTATGATTTGGTTTTGCAGATAGGGAGAAAAGACCCTCCGCAGCCATTAACATTGTGATTTTCAATATGTTATTGAGAAAAGAATCAGGCTTCTCCTGTCTTTCCATTTTCGATATCTATGATGATGTTAGATAAAAGCAAAACTAACTGTCATAATTTATTGTAGAGTTTTGCTGCAAAGTGGCATCAAAGTTTAGCATTACTTTATAGGATATGCCTCAAGAAAAAAAAACTGTGACATATACCATTCTGTATGTGAAAAAAATCCAATTTATCCAACAAACCATTGATTTTCTTGAAACATCAAAGGACACAATATGCTATGCATAACGAATAATCTTCTCAGTCAAATTTTGCAGTGAATGCAATTACATTAAATTGCACATCCTTCTGTGTATAATAAATACGGGCTAGCATGGCATGTGTTGAAGTTTATGGGTAGAAGTGAACATGTGCTTTGAAAAGTTGTTACAAGATTGCATGATGAGGAAACATATAAAGAAAATTAAAAATATTCATGCCCAGTAATAATAGAATACAACAATGGGATTTATGAGAACCTGAGAACCTGATCCTGGAGGGCAAGACCAAAGAACAACCAAATTCAACAAATTTCTCCAGTAGTGAACCACAAAGATTACAAACTGATCATGAAACCAATAGATTCTCCCACTGTTGTATTCCAGCAACTGGTATTCAGAGAGATGCTGCTTCTAACGCTGGAGGAGGTATATAGCTTTTGAGAGTAGTAGCCATGATAACTTTATCATTCATGAATTTGTCTGACCTCCTTGTAAAGTCATCTGCATTGATGATCACCACTACATTTTATGTGTGCAAGTTCCATAATTTCTGTGCTATGTAAAGTAGTCATTCTTTCCTGAGTTTGTAAAATGTTCAGTATTTGGGAAAGGAACTACTTCTTCACTTTCTCCATGGCATGCATAAGAGTATATGCCCCTGTTATTTCCTCTTCTTACTCACTCTTTTCTGCCTAAATGAAAAAGTCTCAGTTGCTGTAACCTTTACCCAAACAATTATTTCACTTTCCTAATCAGTTTGTTTGCTTTTTCTGTACATAGCTTGTACATACAAGTTATGAAGTCTCTCTACCCCTTCCCCCAGTTGCTCCTTACCCTTGGCAAGAAGGGTACCCTATGTTCAAATCACTATCTGTCTGTAGCTTTGTTCAGAAGCATTCTGATACTGGCATTTTTTCCCCCAGTACTATCTCTAATGACTCCTAACATGCCTTTTTACCCCCTTTTTTTTTACAGCTGCTGCAGAATGGCCTGGTATAATAGTAAATTGTCATTACCCAAGTTCCCTTTTGTATCCTATCATTGATGATCCCATAAAAGTATGCATGTTTTGCATCAATGTGCATAATCTTACAATTATTTACATGGAACTGCATATGCCTTCCTAATGTCCAGTCACTCAATTGAAAAGATGCTTCCTGGAGATTCTTTCAGAATCATTTCTGCCTTTTTAATATTATTATCTTGAAAAATTTGGTGTTGTGAGTAGACTTGGATTCTTCACTGCCCACCCCTAGCTTTAGATCATTTATGAACAAATGAGAAAACACTAATCCCAGTGCAGTGCATTAGAAGATTCCAAATGATCTTCAAAGAAGCTTCCTACCAATACATTTGTTTTAAAAATGCAGGAGAGTTTTATTTAAACTGTTTATTTTTAATAAGTATGCAAATATATTAACTGGAATGGCATAATCTAGCAGTAATGGACATACCATATGAGTCTGCTAAAGGATTTTTATAAAAAATAAATAGATAGATAGCTAATATGGAAATATGTTAATGCTTAGTAGGCAAAAGTTGCCCTGTGCAGAAAACATTCCAATAGTTCAAATAGGAAATTTTCACAAAACAGGCTGTTGTGTCCAGATTGTCCTGATGTAGGAATGACCATAGCTGGTAGACAAACCTTAGCTGACCATAAACACCTCTCATCACCAAGGCCAATTGGTCATCCAAAGTGGCAACTTTGAATTACGGGAGGCTTCCAAACTACATACCCACATAGTTTAGGGAAAGTGCTACACCATCCTAAATAAGTTGATTTCTTAAACTGGGACTCATCTATCCACAGACATTGACATGTCTCAACAAATTATGAGAGGCTTTGCAGATTCGGAGGCCTTTTTTTCTTTTAAAAAAAAATCTTCTGTTCAAATAATAATAATAACAATAATAATAATTCCACAGAATTATTTTTGTGCAAAAGTGTGTTTAAAATGTTGAATTTCACACAAAATATGCTTACATTAGGATTTCATTAAACAATTCTCCACAGTGAAAAATCATAGAAAAATGAACAGAAACTTACTAATCTTGCCCAGTTGAAAGAAAACTTTGAAAAGTGTCATTCTTGTCTGTGAAAATGAAATAAAATGAAGATTTGCATCTCTTTATTTTACTCTTGCATTTCTGCTGGAAGTTTTATTCCTGGAAATCCATTAAAACAGATGTAAAATATATGAAGTAGAAAAGAGACTACATTGCTGTTGAAAAAGAAAAAAAAAATGAAAGCGAAACAGTGTATTGCTTTACCACCTGATGTTATGCATTGACTTCTTACCTGAATGATCATAGTACTTTAGAAAATCTAACACTCAGCTCTCCCCAATTCAGATTTCAATTTGACTCATAAAAGATAGCTATCAATGTTTTTAAAAGATTCTATGTTTCCCATACCTGACAGTTTTGGTGACACAATAGTAATAGTATCAAAAGAACACAAAATGAAAGATACCTCTACCTGTGATAGCTGGTTGGTTTTTCTCCTTTACACTCTCATGTTGTTTTCACATTCTACAGATGTATAAATTTGCCATTGAATGGAAGTGATTTGATAGACAGTGCTGCCAAAATATTAGGATGGGCCTGCACAATGTCAGACACATGAAGGTGATTGCAGTTCACAAGCCAAATTGTCAAACCCAATAAGTGCTTAGATCCCCACCCCCTTTTTACTGATTCATGCTGATAGCAAAACCATGTTTATCTGAACCTCCAGATGAATCACCTTAAATGGCTACGGACTCTATTTGTCTGGTTCTGCAGTACTGATTTAGTCTATAAAGGCTTATATCAAGTTAAAACAGTGAACCATTTGGGTGGAAAAATCTTGTCACTAATGTTTTCTGATCACTAAGAAAGAGCAGTGCATAGGGAAGTTTTTTTCATTGTTTGGAATAATTGTCCCCTGCCATCTTCTCAGTTTGGGTGTGTTGCTGCTTTGTATGGAGAGCTACAACATGCAAAACAGTTCATCATAGGCAAAGGCCCTCCTGCCTTTCATCAGAAGGGACAAACTTACACACCCTTATATAAAGTGCTCATCATTCTTTGAGGGGCCTTTACACCAGGGACCTGGAGATGAATGGCTTGCTGGAAGTGTAGGGTATAAATCAAATAAATAAATAAAGCAAAACAGAGAAGACTTGGGTTTGGATTAATATACTTGCAAACTTGACTCATCTAGGTTTATGAGTGCAAAGATGAAAAATTTTAGGATTTTTGGAATTGCACACACATACTACTGCAGTTCTGAGTCCAGTTCTGAGTTCGTGAGTACTGAGAGGAATCATAAGGTACCTGTTGCAGGCTAGGGATAGTGCAAAATTGTATTTGATCTGCATTTTAAAGTAAAACAACCTAGTTTGTACCTTTGCAATGAATATGCAGATGGAACACAGCTATCCTTTTTTTAACCATGCACAGTTCAAAGTCTTTGGCACAGTTCTTAGTTCAAAAATTGTGCACCAAAGTGGATATATTAGGGAAACCTGAATGAAAATTTTATATCATAGGGAAAACAGAGGCATTACTGCACTACACCGTTATAGTTCTCTTATTCCACTTTCAACATCCTGTGTAATTCTGGGGTTTATAGTTTAGTGAGGCCAAAGAACTCTCTGGATGAGAATTCTAAATTGCCCATCCTTAAACTGCACACCTCAAGATTCCATAGGATGTTGAGAGTGGAATAATAGCACTATAATAGTGTAGTGTGGAAATGGCCTGAGTACCTTTGTTGGGGAAAAACTGTCACGATATGTAAAGGGTTGATCTGACTTGATGCTGTGCTGCTTCTTCTCACCTTGCCCTTTAAGCACAAGGTGTAGGCTGAGATGAGACTATGCAGCTGTATTTTAAATGTTTAAGTTGTAATTTATGTGTTTGACTGAGGCACATGTAGAGTACTTAATAATGTACAGCTGTGTGGAGTGTATATAAGCTGTTTGGAAAGCACTCCTCTTTCTCTCTCTCTTGTCTTCTTGCCACGCTGGTTTGTATGTTACTCTGCTGTTTTATTGTTTAACTTTACGACAAGCTTTTGCTACATGCCTTAATTGTTACCCGCAATAAACCTATTTGTTTTTCCTTATTGCGGTGTGAAGTGGCTGCTTTCTCCAGGTTGTAGTTTATGCCAAGAGGTTTTTTGGAGGTTCTTGTTTGCTTAAACAAGTACCCCCTTTTCAGGCTCCTTAGGCAGACAGCCGACAGGTTCTGGGCGCCAGTTTTTTGCTTTCGCTGCGCTGCCTAGATACCAGGAGAAGCCACTATTTTTTTGTCAGGCGTGTTTTTGATTTACGAGGTCCTGCTGGCTGGTGTGCTTTTTCTTTTGTTATTATGGCTCACTCTGTGCCAAGTAGCCTGCCTCTCATGAGGCTGAACTGCTCAAATTACCTGACCTGGGCTGTCAAGATGCAGTATTTTCTTCGGGGAGAAGGAGTTTGGGGTGCCTTTATAGACCCTCTGGATCTCCCGTTGAATGCAGCTGATGCAGCCAGGATTGTGAGACGGGCTATGTCTTTCCTGTTCCTCTCGGTGGAGGACGACCAGCTTATGCATATTAGAGACCTGCAGTCCCCTCGTGAATGTTGGGTGGCCTTGAAAGATGTTTATGTTTCTCAGACAGCAGCAGCTAAGTATTCTCTTTGTTTTCAGCTTTACAATATGAAGCTAATGCCTGGCATTACAGTACAGAAACACCTTGCAGAAATGTCCAGCCTGTTTGCAGCTCTTCGCGAAAGAGGCAAGGTTCTAGATGAAGGAGACAAGGTGTTTTGCATTTTAAATTCTTTGGATTCCAGTTGGGAATTGTTGGTGTCATCTCTCCAGTCAATTCCAGAACGGGACTTGACAGTGTCCCTTGTAACAGCCAGACTGCTGGAGGAGGAAGAGGAGAGAACCAGGACATCCACGCAGGCAGTTGCAGAAACAAACTCCAGGAGAAGAGCTACACATGCTGCTTCTGAGAACAAGCAGGAGGAGTTGGTGAGAGCCCATGCCATCTGGAGATGTTTTCATTGTGGTTCAGTGTCTCACCTTAGACGTGACTGTCTATTGTTGAGACAAAGGGAACAGGAAGCCAGAGGTGCTGGAGGTCGTGGCAGAGGTGCCAGAGGTTGCAGGAATCCATCTTGGGCTGCTGTAGCTACAGACTGCACCATTTCTGACAAATCTAGGAAGACAGACGCCTCCGTTTGGCTTCTTGACAGCGGATGTTCCCAGCATTTGGTCAACACTGAAAGCTTGTTTGACTCTTTAGCCCCTGCCAAGGTTTCCACTGTTATTTTAGCAGATGGCACTGTGGCTAAAGTGTGTGGTGTGGGTAATGTATATGTTTCTGCATTGGACATGTACCTGGAGAATGTCCTGTTTGTACCTTCCCTTGATTTCTGTCTCCTCTCAGTGGGTGAGTTGACAGAATCTGGTTTTGAAGTTATGTTTTCTGGGAGGCAAGGGAAAGTGCTTAAAAATGGGAATGTGTGTGCTGTGGCTGCTCGAAGTGAAAAGCTGTATAAGCTCTTGCCACATCACAAAGTTTGCAATGTGTTTAGTAATGTTCCCACACACAATGAGTGTATACACCTGTTACACCGTCGCTTGGGGCATGCAAGTTTTTCTGTTTTAAAGAAAGTAGTACGTTGTTGTAAAGGTTGTTTTTTGAAACCATGCAATGTTTTCTTGGATTGTGCCATTTGTAAGCAGACCAAATCTAAACAACTGCCGGCTCCCAGAAACAGTTCACGTGTACCTACTGCTCCCTTTCAGTTGGTACATTGTGACATGGTAGGTCCAATGAGTAAAAAGTCTCTGGGAGGCGCCCGGTTCTTCCTACTCCTAGTAGAGGATCTTAGTAGATATACGTTCTGCTATTTACTAAAAAGGAAGTCTGAGGATTTTCAAATTCTTAGGTCTGCCCTTGTTGAACAACAGTTTGGGTATTCTGTAAAGAGGCTGCAATCAGATCAAGGTAGTGAATTCCTTTCTGGCAATGTGCAGCAATGGCTTCAGAGGAAAGGGATTGTACATAGAACTACTGCTGCCTATGCTCCTTTCCAGAATGGAATCTCTGAATGTACTGCTGAGGTCATTCAGACACTCATGCATAGTCTGCTGGCAGATGCAGACCTTCCCCTGGGTTTTTGGGGAGAAGCAGTATTGACTGTGTTCTATTTCCATAACAGGCTGTGGAGTTCGGTAATGCAAGCCACTCCTTATGAGTGCCTGTATGGAAAACAGCCCTCTTTAGCCCATTTGAAAGTTTTTGGGAGTTTTGCATGGGTTCATATCCCAAAGAACCAATGTAAGAAAGGAGGGCCAAAGGCTCAATGTTTGAGGTTTGTGGGGTATGAAGATTTTTGCAAAGGGTATCAGTTCTTCAAAGGTGGCACCAGTTGTGTGGTATCGAGAAATGCCATGTTTGAGGAGCATGCAAATTGGGCACACATGCAAGCAGCTTCTGAGTTTCATCCTTCTGCTTCTGATTTGCTTTTTCCTCAGTTAGAACAGCCTTCAGCCTCTGCCCCCGATTCCTCATGTGTTAAAACTGAGGAGGAAGAGGTTTCAGAGGGGAGGGCTATAAGAGAAGTTGTAGAAGTGCAAACAGGGGAGGGTGAACGGAAATATACTGGGAAGAGAGCCCATAGTGTTGAAGAGACTAATGAGTCCATGCCTGAAAGTGTTAGTCCAAGAAGATCTGACAGGAAAAACAAAGAGGTTCCCCCAAAAAGATGTACTCCTGACACGCCTTTATCAGTGCATGCTTGTCTGGCAACATGTGAGCCTAACAGCTTCGCTGAGTTAATGCAGATGTCTCGCCAGAATGTGCAGCCCTGGTGGAAGGCGATGCAGGAGGAAATGGACTCTATTGCCCAGCATGATGTATATTCCCTCTGTGAATTGCCCAAAGATGTGACACCCATAGATTGCAGATGGGTGTACAAAGTAAAAAACAACTAGTGATGGACAGGTTAAACATTGTCCTATGTAATCTCTGAATAAGAAAAAAACATAGCAGATTTGTTTATGAAATCTCTTACTGTTATAGTACACAACCAGCTGCTCAATAGGATAGGACTGATGGGTCCTACAGTGATAAAAGAAGAAACAGCTACTCATCAAGTAGGGGAGTGTCACGATATGTAAAGGGTTAATCTGACTTGATGCTGTGCTGCTTCTTCTGACCTTGCCCTTTAAGCACAAGGTAGACTGAGATGAGGCTATGCAGCTGTATGTTAAATGTTTAAGTTGTAATTTATGTGTTTGACTGAGGCACATGTAGAGTACTTAATAATGTGCAGCTGTGTGGAGTGTATATAAGCTGTTTGGAAAGCACTCCCTCTTGTCTGCTGCTTTCTCTCTCTTGTTTTCTTGCCACGCTGGTTTGTATGTTACTCTGCTGTTTTATTGCTTAACTTTACGACAAGCTTTTGCTACATGCCTTAATTGTTACCCGCAATAAACCTATTTGTTTTTCCTTATTGTGGTGTGAAGTGGCTGCTTTCTCCAGGTTGTAGTTTATGCCAAGAGGTTTTTTGGAGGTCGTTGTTTGCTTAAACAAGTACCCCAGTTTTCAGGCTTGTTAGGCAGACAGCCGACAAAACCTGTATCAAAAAGTAAATGTGATTTAAAAAAAAAGAAATGAAAAATGAAGAGAATTGGCTTACAAATGGATATTTATGATATTAATATGACCAAGGTATACATTGCTATAGAAATAGCCCAAGATCCTAGAATAGTTGCTTAGATAACTATATATAAATGAGTAGCATCTCTTGGCCTGACCACTCACCTAATGCTTTATCAGGCAACAGGGGCTCAGCATGCTTATATTTCTATCCTCCTCCTGCCAGTGATCTCCACTGCAACAATCAGAATCAGGATCCCTGTTGCAGTATTGCCTTGTACCAATCAATGGCAGAAGGACAGGTGGAAACATTGGTGTGCTGTGTCCCAGTCAATAGGAAGACAGACCTTTGCCACTCATAGTGGTGCTTCCCAGTAACGTAGGATTGGGGAACTTTTACAATTGTGACATTAGTGCCATAATCATGAATACACAGGAACTGTGAATATGAATCAGCTACAAATGTGTAAATCTAGGTTACACATCCATAACTGTGATAGTGAATTACAGACATACACTTCAGTGTCTGGAAACCTTCAACAGAAACAGTCTTGGCTGCTTAAAACCACATCACATTCACAGTATAATGTTGGTGATCTGAGAAAACAGAATCCTGGGAATGAAAGCAAAATCCAAAAGCTTCTTGGATCTTGATAAGCTGTAGTTCTGAACAAAATCTGTTCAGACCCTGGTGTTTCAGATATTACATGATATGCACAAAGTTAAAAAATGTCACTGAATTTCTCTTATGCAATCCTTTTTGTTGTTGTTGGATCACTCATTCTTTAGAGAATAATCAGATAATTGCCTAACTTCAAACTATTCAACTTATCTTTCCTGAACAAAAAATGTCTAGAGTAGGAAAAATTATTGCAATAATTCACTACCCAATATGAATAATAAAATAACTGTTTGCCACTTTGATACTTGTAACTCAGACCAAGAGTGAGTTCTGCCTTGATTTCCCTGAAGAAATTATTCTAAATTTATTTATGTGCTTAAAATATATTTGTTTCTTCTATACTGCAGGGCAGCAGAAAATGAGCATGTTAAAATATATGAGCTCTGCTGTGACTGAGACCTGACCCCAAGCAGATTTCATATATTTCGGTTAAGACGTTTTGTTACTTGACATTATACGTAGCTGGAAAACTCAGCCCACTCCAACAGTGCAGTATTAGATACACATATAACTGGGGCTTGAGAAACAGATGCACACTCCTTTCTCCTTCATATCTGTCTATCCAATATGGCTCAAAGAATTATGACAATGCAGATATCATTACACATCCCCAATGGGTATTTCCAATACCTGTACATTGAAAAGGCTGCTTCTACAAATGGATCTTCTGAATTGGATTAGGGTGGCACACTATGTTTAAAACTCAACTGAATGTTGTTGTTGTGCTTCAAGTCACTTCCAACTTATGGCAACCCTGAGGCAAATCTATCACAGGGTTTTCTTGGCAAGATTTATGCAGAGACTGTTTGTTCTTGCCTTTCTATGAGGGCATGACTTACCCAACGCCACCCAGTGGGACTCCACAGGTAGGTGGGGATTCAAAGCCTGGTCCCCCAGAGTCCTAGTCCAACATTCAAACCATTACACCATGGTGGCTCTCATTCCATTAAATTCATATGTAATATGTACTCTCTTTCCACAAAATGACACTAGCAAGCCTCAAACATTTGAATTCTGCTCAGCATCTGACCTTGATGTAAATTCTATTGATTTCAATGGAGTTTCCTTCCAGGCAACTGCACTCAAGGCTGTCAATATACAACCTAATAATATTATCTAGCAGTGGAATTCATTGAAGGCAGTGACCAATCTGACTAATCATTACTTGTGATTCAAATCTGCTTTATATATCACACATACTTTATATATCACACATACTCTTCTTATCAGAGACCTTATGTATGGTGGAGAATTACATGACTTATTTGTACGCATTAATATTAATATGTGTAAGTGTAAGTGCAGTACAGATGTTCCCAAGCTTTGAGAAATAAGAGTTCCTTAAGCATGTAGGACAAGCTTTCTTGAAAGGTCAGTCCCTCACTGCTGATCTTTTCCTTCAAGGTACAATTGCAGAGGGTGATTGTTATGTATCATAAATATGCCAAGAGCACATGGATTGTATCTGAAGACCAAATGGCATGCGCAACTTTCAGAGTATGTGTGTGGCTTAGCACATTTTCCAGGATCCTCTATAATATGCAGGAATCTCTGGTTGACACATAGGACTTTCTTGAAGGACTTCAAATAGATAGGGTTCCCTGAGGACAGAAAGTTTGAAAACCACCACTTTAAGGTTAGTAGTTTATGATGACTCAATCAAAATATACCACCTTTGTGGGATGCAACACTGGTGTGTCAGTGATAGAACACATTAGGAGCTTCCAAAGTTAATGACAAGATAAGCCACTCAGGATAAGGTACACAATTTAGTAATAACTTGACAGGAATGAAATTGGTTGTACTGAAAAGAATAAAGGTCATAAATATGGTTGCATTCTTTCTCTTGATGGAAATTATATGCGAAGCAATGGAATATACCTGTCAATATTAGCAATTTCTTTGGCTTATCATAGAAGATCTTGCTAAGGTATTCCTGAAGGTTACCTTCCTGAAGCTCAATATTACGGTGGCAGGTTCTGCATCACAAAATGTAAACTTTGCAGCCAAAACCCCCTTCTACAAATCACCAGAAATGATGTTTTGACAGTTTAAAGGCTTTATCTGCTTTTTATAATGTTTCCATAAAAATTGGGGTGGTTGCCAAGGCCAAGGCTGCTGCAGCTTTCAAAGAGATAAGGGGGTTTATAAAATTATATTTCACCTGACTGGTTTATTTTGCTTAGCCAGAGGCAGAGTTTTAGATAACTATGTCAGCAAACAGCTGAAAAATGTTGTTTCTAAGCACCAGCGTACTTATGGTTCATGGATATTGATCAATGCCTTTAATTTACTGTTCTCTTTCTCACCTCTGGGGGAAAAAGCTATGAAGCTTAATGGTTGGCACTGAAGTCCACCAAACTCAGCTCTGGACATGACTTCAAGAGTGCTTCAAATTGGATGTGGTTCTGATGCAGTGAGGATATCAGTGGTCAAACAGGCCATCACAACATTTATTATTGCTAATAAGATTAGTTTGAAGCTCATTGGTTGTAGTTTCTGAAGTTATTCATGGATGGTAGTCCTCCAGAGATAGGAGAACAAAGACTAAATAATACAGGAAAACAGGATTTATGCAGAGTGGACAAGTCCAGGGTTGTGACCTACAGAATATTTGAGCAACAGTGCTGCTCAAAATGGTGGCCCATGGACCAATGTTGGTTCATGAGCTATTTGCTACCAGTTTCTGGCAAGTTTCAGGAAAGAAAAAATAAATCATAACCAATGGACACAAATACGCTGGAACATAAAAGCTGGTACCCACATCAGATAGACTGAAATGTAATGCTCGGGGGCGGGGAGGAAGCATATAGATACTCTTGAAGGTTATTTCTTCACCTTAAATTTTACTTAACCATCTTGTTCTTATGTTGGGAAGATAATTGCCAGAAAAGCTAATTGTATGGGCACACCACACCACATACATAATTTGATGATGTAATAAAGACCAGTATATAGCTTTAATGCACAGGACTGTCCCCCAACAAGTTATCTTGAAGTTTACCACTTGATGCAAGATATACATTGTAATCATACCCATGTAAATATTCCTATTTTGTTGAGGCATATAAAACACAAAGTTATTTTATACTGCTCAGGAAGAACACAAATGTTCAATCTCTTTTGTAAAAGATAAAGGCAAATTTATGACAAACCAAGATAAGACCATATTCACAAAGGCACTAGCCCTGATCACAACACAAATAAGTTGTCTTTAATAGTGGGTGCTGTTCCAGTAGAATTTTTTCCATTGGGTTGCAACCTATAAACACACACATAGGAATAAGAGGAATAAACCCCATTAAATTCAGTGGAGCTTACTTCTGATACTTACTTTAACAAATTTATTTTATATGTTATAAATAGTTCCCCAGGCCATTGGTCAAGGCAATCCAGAGACCATTGTGCTACTTAGATTTTTTTAAAAAATATGTCCCCTTTAAATCTAATGCCATCAAGTTCCAGCCAAATAGAATTCCAAGTCCATCCCTTGAGCCAAGTCAGTACTTTGCAACATCTGAGGTCAGTCCATCCCAGAACTTATTCCATAAAGGTATAAGGAGAAGGATGTTTCCAGAAGCTGCTTCTGGCTGTAATTGAAGAATAAGACTGCACACTTAGGCCATTTCCTCACGGGGCGAGGGAATTTCCCTGTGACGCTACTCACCGGACTTTTGGGCTCCCTAGTCCGGTCCATGCTTCTCTGGAGCAGCATGTGGCCGCCGCTCCGCACTCCTCCGGGGACGAAAATGGCAGCTTCCGGTTGGTCGAGCGTCAGTAAAAGAATCTGCTGAAGCTCGCCAGCCTAAAGCCTGCCCCCGGAAGATCGCAGGCTCACATCAATGCGAGCCTGCGAATCTGCATAATGAAGCAGGCTCACAGTGGCATGCTCCATGCTTTCAAAAGACCAGTTTTTAGTGGTCTTTCAAAAGCATGCTGGATGACCAGTTGGGATCGTTCCGGAGCGGGCTGGGGTGCGGATCTACGTTAAGTAGATCCGACCCAGTTTGCTCTCAGGTGCAGACATTCTTCCTGGAGGACGCTCTGCCCCGTGTTAAAAACCCCATGTGGAAATAGCCTTAGTTTGTTAAAATTATTCTACATTCAGATTCTTAACCACAGTAATCCAAAATTCTGTAACTAAAATATCCTGCGAGCTAAATGTAGCCTATTGGACATGGATTTGTGGCTTTGGAGACAGAAAGGATACTTTCATGTGGGGTGTGGCAACTGCAGGGTATAAGTTTAGAGTGGGGGGGGGACAAAGGGAAGGCTTTGACCCCCCTATAAGAATTTTGCTCCACAAATGACATTTCCCCCAAGTTCCCAATTTCTAGCATTCCAGAGAATGAGATATTGAAAATCGTTCACACCAGAACTCTAATATTGTCTGTCTTCACATTGCCTTGGTAACTTTGCTTGCTCCCTTCTTTTAGATACCTAAACTGTATTTCCAAATGTGTGACTGAAGTTTTAAGCTAAGTTTTTAAGTTAAGCTTAAAATGTATTTCTAAATGTGTGACTGAAGTTTTAAGTTGCTGCTATCATAATTCATTCTCCGGAGTCAAAAGATTCAAATACAGAGGCCCTTTCCACACCCTACCTTTTCCTGAAGTTATCTGGGGTCAGAGGGAATCCTGGCAGTAGTACTACCGTGAGGGGAGCACAATGGCAGTGCTGCCCTCTGCACTGGCTGGCTTCCTGCAGAAGGGAGTGCAATAACCATGCCTCTTCCTTCCACAGTGCTATGGTAGGAAGCGCAGCCATTGCGCTTCTGCGCTTCCACAGGACAGGTAAGTCTGGGATAGTGGTGCAATGCCATTGCATGCCATTGATGGGAAAAACCCATTGATGTTTTAATCTGTGGTTGCATTGCTTGGGGACAGGAGAAGGACAAGACCATGACAACATCATTCAGAAGCATTGTCACAGTCCCATCCTTCTCCTATCCCCATCGCAGGATGGGAAGGTGCTGGGGAAAGGGCCAGAGTCTTCAGTAAAAATAAATAAATAAACAATGCACAGTGATAGTAATAGACAACTTTGTTTCCCTACATTGTGATTGTTATATGTACACTACATTTTCAGTTTTTTCATCCAAGTGACTACCCAGAATCAGAATGCCAGGCAGTGGAGGGTCTACTCCTCAGCAGGAGACTGAGGATATTGTGCAATCATTTGTCAAGTGAAGGAGAGATAAATCAGTCCCAGAGGCTCTTAAGTAGGAGACACTAAGTAATTAAGCACCTGGTGCCTTGAGACAGCTGGCTATAAATATCCCAGCAGTTCACTGGCAGCTTTGTTGCTTACAACCATCTATCTTGGTGAATTGCAGTACTTTCCAGCATTCTGTATTTTCTAATCCTTAGACTGGGTACTATTTATGACTCTGTTTTACTCCTTGTTGGCTTTGCTTATTTGGACCACTGACCTGTGGTGCACCTTCTGAACCAGCTGACAACAACCTTCTTGCTTCTTCCTTCATCCTGCTGGATACCTTGTGATTGGCCTGGACTGGCTTAACTAACCAATAGCCCTTGCATTCCAAATGGACAGGTGGTTCAATGTGTGGCCTGTCTGATAAACTGTACTGGATATTGCGTTGTTGATGTATGTTTGAGTTTTTAATTATGTATTTTAACAGCACTTTGATTCTCTTTGATTTTTTAAATTATGTTTTAAATTTGATGTTTTATGGGTTTTAACTATGCCTTTTTAATTTTATAAGTCACTTTGAGTCCCAAGCTGGTAAAACAGTGGAGTATAAATAAAAATGATGGTGATGGTGATGATTACAACCATCACATGCTTGCTAGGACACATGCTGACTGGTCCATAGGACAACTGCAATGCTAGAAGTTTGAGAACTCAAGGAAAAATTCATTGAGGCAGAATTATTTTTGGGAGCAATGCCCCCTCCTCCAGCTACCTCTCCAAAGGCACCTTCAGGGGCTAGATGCTTTGCCATTTCAAAAACACACTAGTTGGTTAGTTTTTTAAAATGTGATTATTGTTGTAGCTTTACTGCAGGGGTTGGGAAAGGTAGTAGGTAATCATGGGGTCTCTTCCACTTTGGGACATTATACAAATAGCCAAACATGTCTATTTTTCCATTTGATGGTGTTATTGGTGTTCCTGCTCCTAGAGACTTCCAGGAAAGACAAGTCATCCTTCCTGGAGAGCAGAAAATGGCAGTCTGGGAAACCTGAAAGGGTTGATGGCCACAGAAACAGTCTTGAGGGGTACGTGGAGCCCCTGGGCTATCCTTTGCCCATTCCTGGTTTTGATAAAGGAAGAAGAAGGAATTTATATGGAATTTTCTGCCAAGAGTGTCCAAAAATCTTGGTTGGGTACAGATATGGACATATCATTTGCAGCTCTACCTCAGATAGCAAAATATTTTGGCCCATACCTGGGGACTCTGTCAGCTCTTTGACAGCCATCTACTTTTTGTAAATGCTAAATGCCTGGCAACCTAATATATCTGGATATTTGTCTGAAATTGACATGCTTAGAACTTGAAAAACCCACTAACTTGGACTACAATTGCTAGAATTACTAAAATGCTGACTGGAGGATTATGGAAGCTGTAATCCTAAAAGGAACTATTTTACACTTTGGGATCAATGAGTCTTATATGCAAGTATGATTTAAAGAGGGCAAAATCTGTTCATTTCCTTCTGTTTTACAAAATTCAGCAAGGAAAAAAAAGTGAAAATATTAATCTACAAAAGCTCTAATGGAGTTTGATAGTGCTATGCTTACCAATCTTGCTTACTCCATTTTTATTTTGAGTATGATAGCCTGAGATGTTGTCTTTTTCTATAAAAGAAATAATTTCCTTTCAAATGCTTCAGAAATCCAAGTTAACTGTCATTAAGTATTTGATTTAGTATGTGTTGATGGGGTGGAGGAGCACTTACATAAACATTCCCATAGACATACAGTATTGAAACTTTTTCCTGGAGATATGCTGCCCTCTAAGGTTGTTGAGATATCATTTTCAAACTAAGGTTTAGGAAATCCTGAGCAAGGCAAACAATGCAAAATCATTAAATGCAGTGTTAAGTAAGCAAATTGGATTACTCAATAGTAAATCAGCAAAGACAAATATATCCAAGAGAAAAATATTCAGATGAGTGATCAATAAAATGTGACAAGGAATATTTAGTCTTATATAATATTTAGAAGACCACAGTATTTACAGTACCCACTAAGCAGAATCTTTGCCAGTATAGTCCAGATAGGTAGACCTTTAATCCTGACCTTATAATTTGAATTAGTCTATTTCAGGACTTTAAAAAATAATAATAATAAAAATCTTCATTTTCATAGTAGTACAATTACAAAAAATTCAAAGGAGCCAGTCTTATTATCCTGAACCAATTAAGTCAGGCTACAGAGTTTCACATTTTTGTCTCCTTTTTTTTTTTAAAAAAAAATAATAACCTCAAGCTCTTTCCATCCCAAATATGACAAAATTTGAATTTTCCTGAATGCTTCAAAAATGAATTGAAATGAACTTCTTCCTCATTTGCATTGGATAAATCCAAGAGGTACAAAGGCAAGTATTCAAAGCCCTGGTTCTAGATGAATGAAACATTCAGTTGCAGTTTCCTCCAGCATTCAGTTTATAAAATATCAAATTCTTTCCATTTGGAATATGACGAAATCTGCAATTGGTTATCACAAATGAACTGAAACAAAATTCCCACTCATCCCTGCTCAGGATTTCTTTTCAAATGCACTGAATTTCTCTGTAATCAAAAGTGAATGATGCAAATACAACATGCGGCTGTGGTAGAAACTGGAGTTTTACTTCATAAATAGACTAAAACCTCCACTGACCTAAGTCTGCCTACTACTGTTTGTAACAGGCTTCTGCCTGTTCTTGCTATGATTTTTTTCCCTCCTACTTCCATCTTAAGAGAGAGATGAAAACATGTCATTTTCATTCTCACTGAGTTTCTCCATTTCCCCACTGGCATTTTTGTTTGAACTTCTTTCAGTGCTAGGCTATGAAACTTTTAGATTATTTTTCTGTGCAGCTCTTTATATCCCCCCCCCACATATTCACATTTTGGACACATTTTTATATTACACTTGTTTATCTAATAGTGCCTGTGCATATTTTTTAAATGTATGTGTTTATAGTTCAGCATTTGGACAACTACGGAACAAGCCTCACAAAGGTATTCCAGGGTGATTCCTGGGTGAGAGATAACCCATTCCACTGGCAATTTCAGGAGGTGAGAAATTGATATTCCATATGGAAATGAAAACCCAAGCTATTTCTTTCTCATCCCTGCTTCTCAGGATATTATTGCTAACAATTCATTCCACAAAGGAAATATGCTGTCCCAGGCTGTATATATATCTCTGGGGGGGAAAAAACGTTATAGCACCTTATTTAGAAGAAAGTCTGCTGTCAGCTCAGGCCCAGTGCTGACAGAATGCTACTAAAGCATAAGAGTATCAGCTGAAGAGGTGTGAGGGGTGATAATAGATATGTGCTACCTAATACCAAAAGGACTGGACATAGAACACCGGTTCTTTTTATTTCATGGAATGTATGATATGAGTGACTTCTTTGCTGTCCTGAATTTGATCTAAAGCCCCCTGATGTTAAATGGTGAAGATCTTAATGACTTTAATAGAGTTTTAGATCAAGTTTTGTCTGAGATAATTGGTTAGTCAGGTGGATTTTCAGAGGTTCTAATGTGTATTAGAAGCCTGGCTGCCATTGATAATCAATGCGTAAAATATGCCTTATTGCCACTGGCTGTCCCTGTAGGGTTTGTTTTCATTATCTGCTTTGCTTTATTCCCAGAAAAAGGCAAAGGCAGATTTGCTTTAGTGCCATTTCAGCACATGTTACTGAAATGGTGTGATATTCATATATCAGCAGTGATGGCTGGTGGCTTTGATGTCACTGAAGTGGTGAATCCAGTATGGTATTTATTCTCTCAAATAGGTTCAACATCTAAAGTTGAACAAAGTTCAACTAGTAAGGGTCTCAGTCTAAGCCACCAAGCCATCACTGCTCATATATGAGTATCAGACTTTTTCAGTAACATGTCTTGAAATGGAGCTAAAGCAATCTGCATTTGCTGTCCCTATTGGGACAGTCAGTGACAAAATAAGGCATATTTTACACATTGTTTATCAATGGCAGCCAGGCTTCTAATACTCTGAAAATTCACCTGACTACCCAATTATTTCAGACAAAGGTGAACTAGGGGTTCAACTTTAACTAGGTTTTACTAGGTTTCACTTTAACTCCTTTAAAGTTCAAACTGAAAAAAAAAGAAGACTGACCAGTCCACTGACATGGGAGTACCATACACCCTCTGCACATGTATGTATATATATGTGTACGTATGCAATGGCTGTCCTATTTTTTGTGCATTCCACATGTGTTTGTGTAAAAGTTAGCCAAAAGCAGATATGCAAAGATATATTCAATTTTTTAAAAAAGTACTAAGAATCTTGGGGGGGAAAGGCTGGTATCTTTCATTGGGAGAAATATTATAAAGTTCTGCCTGGTTAGAACTACTATTTCCCTTTTACATCTCATGCAGGACTCACCTTCATTCTGCACCTCACATGGCTATTTACTGGGTAGTAGGGAGTGGGAGGTTTCAAGGAAGCATATATGTGCCTATAACCAGACAAATAAGGACAATAGCATATTTCAGGATCTCTGGAGGATGTCCAAGAGGTTCAAAAAGATGCTTTTGTTCTTCTGCATCTCACTATGGGGGCATAGCCAGATACTTCTACAATGCCTTTCACTCTCTACTGGTCGCTAAATGGCCATGGAATGGGAGCAGAGGAGGAAGGTGAGTCCTGCAGTGTTTTGGTCCCTGTGTGAGGAAGATAATGAATACCTTCTTCTATGATCACAAAAAGTTTAATACATATGATAACTTCCAGTTTGTTGTTATGATTTTCATCAAGTCAACTTCAACTTAAGGTGAGCCTATTAATGAGACACTTCATCAATGGTCCTGCTTAGGCCTTGCAGAGTCAGAGCCATGGTCTTCTTCATTGAATAAATCCACCTGTAATGCTACTGCCTTCCACTTTCACAGCATTATCTTCTTTTTTGATGAGTCATGCCTCACAATATCTCTAAGGTATGATAGCCTCTGTTTAGTTATTCTGCCTTCTAGTGGGAGTTCAGTACTTGTATGAAATTGAAAACAGGGCCTTACTTGACTGACTCAAATATATGAATTAATTCTATTTGCCTGTTTTATCCTTTGCATAAAGAGGACACAGATATATGTGAAAATATCTACTATTCCAAACAGTGGCCAGGTTCAAGTCCTACCTCATTCAGGAAGATTGAAGTCAAGGTGTGTTGGACTGGAAGAAGGTGATCAATTACACTTCTTGAATTATGGCAAAGAAGGGATTAATTTGTCCTAGTTTAGTCTTCTTTATATCTTCTCAATTTATCTTTCTGCTCAACCAATGACAATTGAACCACACGCTCTTCCTTTGGATCATCCAATAGGTAAAACTGGTTAACAACTGAAAGTGGCTCAGCATAACCCTGCCATTTAAGACATCCCAAAAAAAATGTGTAGTCAAGTGACAGTACATGATTGACAGAAGAATGGAAGAAGGACAAAGAAAGGGAAAAACTAATCCTCCATCATCATTTCTACTCAGTTACCAGCTATCCTTTTCTACTTACTCACTCAGAGCACGGCAGCAATATATGGTTACAATGGGTGACATCCTACTACCTAAGCTGGTCAGATGGATATATGTCATATTGGTTCCCACCAGAGATTTGTTGAGAGATGAGTGAAAATCATTGTTTTTGTTGTAGCTATGTGTCTTCCACCTGACTCTACATTATGATGACCCTATGATAGGGTATTCTTGGCAGGATTTGTTCAGATGAGACTTGCCATCTCCTGAGGGCAAGAAAGTATGACCCACCCAGTGGCAACTAGTGTGCAGAATGGGGATTTAAACCCTAGTCTGCTAGAGTTCTAATCCAACATTCAAGGAACAATGACTAAGGGCAAAGATCAACAGAGGGAGGGGAGAAAGAGAGAGAGAAAAACTTTGAAACAACATTTCAACCTTCATGTGAGGACTCTCAAGCATGTGAACAAATACACTGATGCTCTAGTTTAACAAGCATATTTACAATGTGACTCTAATTAATTGTCTTTTCCACTATCTCCATTTCATGTAATATTAAATGTCACTGTCTAATTACAACAATTAAAGAGATAAGGCTTTCCACTTGATACCCAGCTCCACATTTTCAGTAAAGTTAATTTGTGCCCAGGGATAAGTCCCCTGATTCAATCTTCATGCAGACTTTTAACTGTCTCTGAAATCTAATTATCAGTGTGCATTGGTATACTTAATTGATTTTGAAAAATTCCAAATGGCAAAGAAAGTACTAAGAGACCAAACATGCAGAGATAAACAGCAGAGGCAAGAGACTAGCTCCTTTATCATTATAAAATATAAGCCAACTATTTATCTAAAAATCATTATTGCATTGCAGTAAAAAGATTACTTATAGTAATTAAATACGATGGCTCTGAAAGTGAGAACTTTCCATAACTCTCAGATATTTTTCAGGATATTCATATGTAAAGAAGTTTCACTGATTTTTTTTTCCTTGATTAAAATACTTTTCATCAGATGGAACTCAAATGCCTCTCTCTCTCTCTCTCTCTCTCTCTCTCTCTCTCTCATTCTTTCTCTCATATACTAGTCAGATGGTACATGGACTGTGGCCCTTTCCACAGGATGGCAGCATCCTGGCATGGGGACATGGGAGGAACAGGACCGCAATGACACTTCCACATGATGCCATCATGATCCCATCCTTCTCGCTCCACCAGCTGGTGGAGATCTTGGGGTATATCATTGATGAAGAAGCTCTATCAATGTCCCTTGATTGGATGAGCTTTCTGTCACTGCTGACCATGCAGAAGGGCTGGAAGTGTGATCACATGCTTCCTTCCCCACTACAGCATCGGAAGAAGGCCAGGTGCACTGTGGAAGGAAGGAGCATGTCCCTCACATTCCCTTCCACAGCCAGCCTGTCCTTTGCAGAGGGGAGCACTGAGGACACACACTCATCCTGGCAGAGGTGCTGCAGAGATAATGCCCATACAATGACAGAGCATGGTGAGGTGCAGAAAGGAGCTTAGAACTGCATATTATGAATGCATAGATGCCACTATAGGCCTATATCTTTGTTTATTTTTTCCTCCTAATGTTAACAGGAAAACACAAAGTATGACATCATCACATTGCAAGTTCCTTGGGACCTCAGTAAGTTACCAAGGAACTAGAGTCTGCATTGGGGCAATCACTGTACAGTTATAGCATGTCACAAATTTAATCTCACTTATATGGTAAAGACAGGAGAAGATCATGAGGGGTTGTTGCTTGTGCTTATGCAGTTCCTTGACTTGACACAGATGTCAATTACATTTAAAAATTGCCATATATTTGTGTATCCACTACTTAAAAATGATTTCTTACAAATTGTTTTCTTTGAGATAAAATGTATGCTTTCATCTTTACGTTTATCCAATGGAAATTCAGAACAATATAGTGACGACTGTTGTCCATAAGCTTGTATGGAAATGCTGTTACAACCATAAAAGGGGGAAAAAATATATTGGAACTGCCAGTCAGTTATTTGGGGAATATGAGGTTACACCATAAAACTACTAATTATGAAAACAAATATGTGGCTGACACACTTCAGAATAACAGGTACAATATTATTATGATTAGTCAACACACACAGTTGTAAGCAGGGGACTACATTAGGAAAACATGCCTTTGTTTGACTCCCAAAGAGCTGAATTTTTGCTAGTGTGAATCAAGCTTTTGTAAAAAGCTTTTTTAAAAAGTCTGTATAGTCAGTTACCAATTTAGAGATTAATTCCCAAGTAATAAATCTGTTTTGAGTCCATCCAACATACGACCTCAGCTGCAAGGGTTCAGTTTTAAGCATGTTTTGTACTGGCATCTTCAAAAGTGTATTGAAAGCATCTGTATGCTTACCTATTGCATTTGTTTTAATTGGCGGTAATCATCATTATCATCATCCAAAATAAATGAAGGTGGTGTAAATAGGTATCCCATATGGTTTTCCATACAGTTTTTGACCAAGTCTAGACCTGCTTAAGCTTTAGTGCTTCTCAAGGCTGGCCAAAAGCCTAAATATTTGACCAAGAGTTACACCAATACTTACAAAGATTTTCAAAAAATATCCATATGACATACCTCATGTTTTGGCTCATTTCTCATTAAATTCTGGGACTTGTCATGACTTTACATCAGCATAAAGGCACAGGTGTCTCACACATAGCCCTTTGGCTACCCTTTTGCACAAAGGCTCAATTCCCAAATCTAGGTCACACTTTCTGACCAGATTCAAAAGTGGGTTGATTTCTCATCTGCCTCTCTCTCTCTCTCTCCTTCCCCTTCTCTCTTGGCTTTCTCTGAGGAAACACACCCTATCACTCAACTGTCCTTGATCGACTGAGAACCTCTCTGGGTGATGGACAGAATCTTTGCCCTTCCTCTCTGAAGTATGACAAAATCAATATGCCTTCTACATATTCATTTCCCTCTCCAGCCACCAACCCTTCCTTCACATTAATGGGCTGGGTGTCTCTCTCTTGGTAGGCAACCAGCAATCTGTTGCTGACACTTCTCTGCCACTCAGAATAGCCACACCCCCAGACTCTGTCACAATGAACATATCATGGAGTTTTCTGGGTCTGATAGTGTATGATATGCCCAAGGTCACCTCGTGGATTTCTAGCTATTGTTTAAAATCATTAGAGATGAAATTACCTTAAGTTTCAGAAAAGAACATCCAAGTTCTAAGAGACTGGTTTGGAAACAGTATAGACAACAAAAAGAAATGAGGAAGCAAGCAAGCAAGCCAGGATTGATTTAAGCAGTTCTGTAGATAAAATGCGGGGTGGGGGGGACAACAGGAACTACCAGGAAAATCTAAATTAATTTATAAGATACTGACAAAGGTGAACACTCAGACAGTGTTATACATCAATAATGAATAGTGATCTGTTTACTCTGAGCAACAAACCAAATATTTCTGCTTTGTACTAAAATCATTTTATAGATCCATGCTTTTCTATACATTGAAACCACGATGAAGATTTTAACTCCAGTTGAATATTGTATCACTCATTGTTCCTCTGAGCTTACTGTGTTATAAAACAAAAGAAAACTGCTACCAGTTCTGAGTGGTGGGACAAGAATAAACCCAGAAAAGTGACTAATCTATGCCTTTCCCATCTTCCATCTCTTCTCACAGCACATAGAAACATTAGGGTGAAACAGGGCTTCATATGAATGAATGATTCTGACTTAATTGTCACTGAGACAATAAACCTGTGCCTGGGCCATAGCACAGTAGACTGCGAGTAGCAAGGTAACTTTATAGAGCTTTATTCCTAACGACTAGGTAAATGGATCCTCCTGACTCAATTTAAGTCTTCTGTGACAAAATTAACCTGTGCTTGGGCCATGCCACTTCAACCTGCATGGTGCAACTCATGCAACTGAATATTTATAGACACGAAAACACTTTATCATACTGCAAAATCAAGCCAAGTCAGTAAGCAAGAAAGTTAAACTTCAGTCACTTTCCCTAAGATGGAAGCTTTCTACATGTGGGGGAGTTTTGCATGGAACAGCCTAAAGACATATGGTTTTCCACTGGCAATCTTAATTAAGATAATGAATTTCTAAGTTAAGACTAGGTCATAGACTTTTATGCACATGGGTTTCAGCATGGCTGTGTGTTGTAGGAAGGACGGATGAAGCCATGGGTTTCAGCATGGCTGTGTGTTGTAGGAAGGACGGATGAAGCCAAAGTTTACTTCTTAGCTTTAGAAGTCTGTGTTGGAGGTAAGGATCTATATTATTTTCATTAGGGAAGTGCAAGAGTCCTGCTTGTAATCAATGAAAAAGTTGGTGGGTACAGCACTAGTGCAATACTTTCATCCTCCTTCAGTGTTTTACTTACCTAAAGAAGATAGTGACTGTTTCTATTTTCCTCTCTGGGGAAATTTATTTTTCTCTGGGTTTGCCCTATCTTTGGGTGAAATATCTTCCTCAGGTAGTAGATTTCAAAAACATGAAAGGGTGGAATACAACAAAATCAAAATCCTGAAAACAGTGATACCTTTATTGGCCCAAATAAAAACACAAAATACATAATACAAACTGTCGAAGCTTCACTGGCTTCTTCATAAGGGAAAGATGTTAAAAATCATACAAGAGAAGAAATGCGATGATGTTAGGGTCTCAGGCCTACATTTTGTCTCAGATCTTACTTTTTTTGTTAAGATGTTCTGGAGTGATCACAATGCAGGCAGTGGTCATTCCCCTTCTTGGTCATGGAGGATCAAGGACAAAGGTAGTAAAAGGCAGGAAATACCATTTCAATACCATTAGCAGCAGTAAAGTAACTTCCTTTGAGATTCAGACTACTTTCTGTGTGAGGCTAGCAGCCCCTTTCTTAGGTAGAAAACATTGAACTGCTAAAATCTGTCCACTGCTGCTTCTGGAGAAACTTTAAGGTGCTGTATACATAAGAATTGATAATTTTAGGCCAAGTGAAAGAGTTTTATCTTTGTTGGATTTGAAGGTTTCCCTATTGCAACTAAACCTGATATCTTCAAATCTGGGAAATGTACTCTGGGGCAGTCAAGTTGGCCATACATGCAGGGATGGTAAATTCTTACCTGTTCAATTTATTCTCATTGTGACTTTGCTACCAGGAAGAGGAGAAGCAAATATCTTTGCTAAATTTAGGCAGGTTGTCAGAGATGGCTGGAGGCTTGCATACTTTTGGGACCGTGACTTTAGTCTAACTTTGAAGGGGCTATCCAAAGTGCTGAACCCAAAGTTCGCACCTTAAGTATGGAGCAGATTAATGATCTCACCTTTCACTTGTGTTGCTTTCACTTCAGGCACCAATATGTCTCAGACGAATCTTGTCTTCATGTTGTTGTCATGTGCCTTCAAGTCATTTCTGACCTATGTTGACCCTAAGGCAAACCTATCATGGGGTTTTCTGGAGGTTGGAATATTGTAATGCATCCAAGCTTCCCTAGTGGGTTTCCATGATTGAGCAGATAATTGAACCCTGATCTCTAGGGTTGTAGTCCAACACTCAAACCACTATGCCTCACTGGCTTTCCCTTATACTTAGACAAAATTCATTATCTCTGTCTCTTTTTCTCTGCCCCCTCACTCTCTGTGTTTGTGTGACTGTGTGTGCAAGGCTGTGCAAGAGAATTTTCTATAGAAAAAATCCATGATGCAAGAGAATTAAACATGGACTATATCCTTATATCATTCTTAGGTCTTTTTTTGTGTAGCAGTTTTTGTGTAGCAGCAATTTTGGTTGCAGGCCTCTTTTATCATCATCCTGATGCACCAGTATTTTCAGACAGCAACTTCAGCCATCTTCTGGCACCTTCCCATATGCTGCTGTGAGAGTTCTTTTAGCTGAGGGATTTCACTAGACAGTGTTTAAACAGCAGTTTGTTTTATGATGCCTAATATGCTGAGGAAGATCCTTTGTACTATTGAAATATTCATGGGTCTTATCCATTGCAATCACTCCCTTGTGTATCATCTAGCTTTGCAGGAACTAAATAAAAAGTAGTTCTCTGAGTATCAGCAGTATTGGGAACCTTTAAGGACAAACTTTTTGTAAAGAATGCTTCTTTCAATAACCATAGTCTCTGATGCTGTTTTGAAGTGAACCTAGTGACTGGGTAGGATATCACTTACTCAGTCTCAGCAGGGAAAAAGGGGTAGCAAAATATGATACACCGAAGTGATTTTGTTCAGCACACTTCACTCTTCAGAGCCCTGAGAAATTTAAAGGCCAGGTTTGATAGCTATATTCTTAGGTGGAAAGAGCACAGGTACCAGTGGATTCTGTTTATTTAGCAACACACAGCATCTTCTGGTAGCAAGCAAGCTATCAAAACTGAAAGGCAGTTGTCATCTCAAAGTGAGAGCAGCAACCCTGAGGTTTCAAGATTGCTTCCTCAACCAGCTATATACATTAAAAAAACACAAAAACAAACCTAGGTTTTATTTTGTCTTGTCTTCCCAAATTCCAGCTGTGCACACTGCCTTTCAATCTCTGCCCAGTCTAAGTGAGGTCAACAGTTTCTGTACCCCACAGGTAACAATCAAACTCCATCAGTATCCCTTGGTTATGAGTCTACAGTTCATCATCAATTATCAGTCTCAGGAGACTGGTAAATAATGGTATTGACACATAACAGTATTATCCCTGCATTGCTCAAATGATAAAATAAAAAGCCCTGTTAGTTGGCAGATTCCACGTTAGTGGACTGGTGAATTCACTATGACATTTAGTCCCAACTTTAAAGAAGGTGTCCAAGTTGCTGAATCTCATCCCCCAAGCAAGTTCAGCGCCATAGATAACTCCTTAAAGTTCTGACTAAAGCCCATACATAGAAGCCACCAGCCACTACTACTTAAGATTTAAAGCTAGATAGAAAACTAATTAAAGACTCTTACGATATGTTGGTTGTACTGCTTCATAACTGTTGGATACTTCTCATTCTACAGCAAAATATACTTTATGTATTAAAATATAAAATATATTTTCCCCTAAGTGAAAAAGTACATTTAGGAAATGGAAGCATTTTGGTTGTCAGAAATGTAGCAGTGGTTCTCACCGTGGACAGGCACTCATGCTGTGAATGTTATTTTCTTCCAAAGAACCCAACTGGTATACTGATCTCTAAAAAGTCCAACTTCTTCATTGTTTTACTAATACCCTTTTTTTCCCTTTAATGATTTACTGCTTTTACAATGCTTTTATGATACTGTTAATACATTATTATTATTATTATTATTATTATTATTATTATTATTTAACATATCTGAGAGAAAGGCAATATAAAAATGTAGTAAATTAAATAACATAAATCATATATTGAACATCATCATGTAGTCTCACACAGCTGCGACACAGCTGTTATAGATACTACTACTAATAAATGAGGCTAATTTTAGCGTTCTTTTCCTCCTGATCAGCACCCTGCCAAAAGGAATCATAAAATATCCATCTAACTTTCTTTTATGCAGGTAGGTTCTAATCTCATCATGTTCTGCATGCTGTGGAACAGAGGCCTTGTAAATTAGAATGTATGTGACTGAAAGCTCATACGTTCAGAAATTCAATAATCATCCAACATCCAACAGATATTGTTGGACTGGAACTCCATGCAGCCCTAGGCAATATAGCCAATGGTGAGAGATTCTGGGAGTTACATGTGGCTCTGGAAAGCCACATGATTCATGCCCTTGAATTAGAATGTGATAGTCTGCTATATGTTTTTGAAGAAATAAGTTGCACTGAAAAGTTTACAGAGAGGTAAGCGTACTTACGATTTCAGGATTCATGAGCTTACATGGAAGCTTATTCAAAGAGTGCTTAAAGTAAACTTGAAGTGTTCTAAGCAAACTTGGTTGTTCAATAGAACAGCTACTTGGTTGTAACAGAAACATGTATGTACAGAGGCAACTACCTGCTGGTTGGTGTCTTTCACTGTTCACAAACACTTAGGTGATTATCTTAAAGTGGCTTATCTTCTGTAATCACAGTAATCACCATCTTCTAAAGAAGGGCTGGAGAATCTGAAGTGTCCCAGATGTTGGCCTGATGGGTTTAAGCCAGCATGATCAATGACCAAGGGAGAAGGGAAGTGTAGTTCAACAAACTCTGGTTTCCCATCACTGCACTATGCTGTAGAAAAGTCAGCATGGTTTTATAATGGTTAGAGTGCAGGACCAAGATTGACAAGACTAGGAAGACCTTCATAATTATACCACTATGACTCCATTTTAATTTTCATGGCTGTGTTGCATGGAATCTTGGGGTTTGTCATTCAGTAATGCACTAGAACCTTTTGACTTAGAATTTAAAACAACCTTCCCTAAAGTATAAATCCCAGGATTCCACAACAGTTTAGTTGCCATGACAATTAAAGTAAAATATAGTGCTATAATTGTGCAGTATTAAAAGGCCCCAGGATGTAAAACCCTAGTCAGCTATGAAGCTTCCCAAGTGACCTTGAGATGATCTTTCTCTCTTCTAATGCATAGAGTAAGATGAGGGCATGACATCATATCATGCACATGAACAGTAAATAAAGCAAGTATGGTTACTGGGTAAATTATGTATTACACCTGAAGCACTACATTGTGAATATTCAAAGATAATGGAAGAACTATGTATGACCTAAATGACTTTAGTTCCTTGAGGCAATTCTGCTGATCAGGTCTCTGCTATAATTATAATAGAGTATCATTGACTATGAAACTTTGAGATGCTCATCTTTAAGCTGCCATGGGAATCCTCCAAAGAGATGTCTTAGGACTTAAACTAGAAGATGCCCTGAAGGTTGTTTTTTTCCCCTCTCCTTTAAACCTGGTGAATGGAGGTAGTTCTGTGATGTAATATGCACTAAGTACTATAATAAGAGATATCCCTATAACTGAGCCACAATGTCCCTCTGAAGTCCTTTTGGATGACAATAAATCAATAATTCAAGATCTTTTAGAAATTTGAGTATGGTGCAGTAGGGAAGTGATGGGCAATTGGATAGACCTACTTTTCAGGGGGAGGAAATGCTTCAGGGTTTAACAACCCCTCCTCCTTCCCGTTTTTTTTTAAACTTTTTTTTACAGGAGGTATTAGTGAAGCAGACAGTAGAAACATTCATTTAATGTACATTAAAGTTCTGAATCTTAACAAATTACAATGTCTCTAAATGCCCAACACAAATCAATAGATTTATTTTATTAAATATTGAACTTATTAAATTAAATATATTTCCTAATTGTCTATACCAATGTGTGTGTATGCGGGGTGTGTGTGTGTGTGTGTGTGAGAGAGAGAGAGAGAGAGAGAGAGAGAGAGAGCATTTTTCTATCTTCACTGTAGTCCTGAGATCATGAAAACTTGAAATGTGCTGTATATACAAAAGTGTCCCTATGGTGTGCTGTTCAGGTTACTTGTTTCAAAAGTAGTTTGGTTAATATTAATTCATTAAATACTTTATTTTGCCAGAATCATTGTGCTGAATTAGCTATTAGCAAGAAGACAATGGACTCCTCATGAATAGGAATCTCCTCAAGAGTAAGAAGTCTTGAGGTCTGGTCTAGATACTTGTAACTGGCTTCAGGTGGACTAGAACCTTGCCTTTCTACTTATAGTTTCTTCATTGCTTGGACAACACTACTCTTATTGCTGTGCTGTTATGGCACCACACACTCCCCACAATTGGTATGGTTTGATTGACAATATTATTTATTGGCACTATCTTAATTGGCATTGATATAAATAAAACCTGGGGTGACTGTAAGGTCAAGCTGGAAAGAGGCAGATTACTGTAAATGTGAGATAGCAAGGCAGGTCAACCACACATCCCTAGGCAAACACCAAAGCAATCTGATTGTGTTGCCACTCTAGGGACAATAGGCTTATGCTAAAGAGCTGGACAGAGCAAAAGAGGAAAATCTCCACCAAAATGTGATTGTTTAACCCAGATCCCTTGCACCTGGATGTTTCCCTGCTTTGTCTCCCCAGCCTCTCCACAATACAGGGCTATTATGACAGCCGTTATCCTTTTGTCATCTAAATGCTAAAACCATCAACTCCATGTAGATTTCATTGTTTGTGTTGCAACTCCCACTGTCTGCTTGGCTGGGAAAGTGATTGACACCCATACCCACAGGATATTTTTTTGGGTATAAGAGCCCTGAGTTTTGAGCAGTTAAGTGCAGTTTCCTGCTTTTCTGAATGGCACATTGTCCGTTTGATTCACAAATGAGAACTATCCTTAAATGCCTACCTAAGCCACGTCTCTGCTTTCCCCACTGCCCTCTGGACCAGTAAATATCACCTCAACAAGTCCTCTGTCCACATTTTCCTCCCTTTACCTTTGGTTAGTTCTTGCACGAGTGTGTGAGTGTTTGGCTCCTCTGTGTGCTTGTGTGAATCTCTTTCAGTAAAATCACATTTGGGGTAACAGTGCAATTCTGCTGCCACAGAAACTTTGCTTGTTCATGGCTTCTCAACCACAGGTTGGAAAATCTACTTTTTTGACCACATCTCTCATAATCCCCTAGCCAGTGGCCTGTCTGGATGTGAAATTCTAAAAGATGAAGTTTAAAGAACTGGATTGTCCAAACTCTGATGGATGCACACAGAAACACATGAAGAATGAACATTTCTGCCACCTGTTCTCTTTTCTTCTGACTATAATAAAACTATAATTTTCTCTAACATTATTTTACATTTTGCCTACATTTGGGGAAGTAAAGGTCCTTTTTTGTAGTAAGTTTGTCTTCTAACCCTCAGTCAAACCTGTATCTACTTAATAAGGAATATGCTCAATTGAACTCAGTAGCATATCTGCATAGACATATGCATATGATAACATTCTTTAATCAATATTTAGAAAGAAATTTTATTTCATTGATTGGAAGTCTTTAACAGAAGTAGAGAGATAATTGGTCCTGAAAAATAGTATTGAAAATGGAAATTATTTTTCTTTTCTCTTTTTCTTGGGCAGAACTTTCTTCATGAGGAGTTCTCTTCTTGAAGACTTTTCTTTTAAAAAAAAACTCAGTGGAATCATTTTCCAATCGTTTTAATATTTTTTTATTATTAGACTTTAGTGTTGTTTCCCATCTGAATATATGTTTCTTGTGGCTCCCTCCTCAAACTCTTTAGAAGGGAGCTGCTACTGATGTTTGGGAGTGGGAGAGAGGAAAGAAACTGTGCTTGTCATATGAATATCTGATTTGGTTGTTTTCACCTGCCTTGCTACACCCAGAGCTCAAAGAATCTTCCTCAGGGAACTGCTTCTCTTCTGAGTGCATGTAGAAATGTCCATGCTGCCTCTTCCACTGTCCTCTTAGTGAAGCTATGCTCAGAAAGAGGATTTTTCTACTCTGGCTCTTCTGGTATTCTGTTGCTTAGAAGCAGCCAGGATAAGACTACCTATGAGGGATGAAGGTGTCATTTTTTGGCTTAGGGTATCTTTCTCTTCAGGCCGCACATCTGCTCTTATTGCTGTTGTGTGCCTTAAAGTCATTTCCAACTTATTTCAAACCTAAGGCAAACCTATCATTGGGTTCTGCCATGGCCTTCCTCTCATGCTGAGTCAGTGTGATTTGCCTGAGGTCACACAGTGGGTTTCCATAGCTGAACAGGAATTTCAACTGTGGCTTCCAGAGTCCTAGTCCAAGAAACAAACTGTTACCACATCTTACACACCCCTGAAGGATAGCAAAATTGGCAAAAAAATATATATAATTTTATAAAACTGGACCATTGTGGCTGCAAAACATGCAGGATACTGGCTATAAGCATGGGCTAGGTTAGGATGGCCTCAGCATGGCCATATCATAAATTCAAGAAGATTAGGTGGTAAAGCTAGCCATTAATGGGCTTCTAATAATCCTTTTTAATAGCACAGACAACCAAGACAATAGTCCGGTGAAGCAAGCAAGCACCTCTGCTGTGCCCATTTCCTACAAAGACCTTACTGAGTGGAATACCATAGCTAGCCATGCAAAAAGAAAAAGACACCCAACGAAGGTGGGAGTTTTTGAAGGATCTGCAAAAACACAATCACAAACAATCCCATGGAAAGAGAAAAAAGAAAAGAAAAGAAAAGATCTGAAAATGCCAATGTGGCTGTACAGCAAACTCAAGGAGTGAAAAGAAAAAGAAGTATGTATATAGAATGGAAGGAATGCCAAATCACCAAGGAAGAGTATTGATGCGCAGCCCAGGTTTCCAGGAGTAGTGTAAGGAAAGCAAAAGTTCAGAATGACCTAAACCTGGCTAGGCAGCAAGGAGCAAAAAAGTGGTTTTCAGAAGCACTAAGGCAAGAGAACGATCAAGGAAACAGTTCACTAAAAATGATAAAATGACACAAGATCACAATGAAAAGGCAGATCTACACAGCACATATTTTACCACAGCCCCTCTCCCCAAACAAAAGAAAACAATGTATTTCCATGTAGCAGCAGAGACCTTGGCAAGAGTTCTGGATTGTAAATCAAAATTGATAGGGAGTTAAAAATAGCCTAGCTAACCCGAACAAGTCAAATCTGCAGGGGCAGATGAACCTGCTGATGTCCTCTGTGAACCATTTGCCATCATTTTTGAGGGGTCTTGGAGAACAGGTGAGGTGTCTGGAGAAGGGCAAACATTGTTTCTCTTCAAAAAGAGCAAAAAAGAAGATTCAAGAAACTACAGACCAGTCAGGCTGACCTTAATACCAGGGAAAGTATTTAAACAGATTATAAAGGAGTCTGTCTGCAAGCATCTTGATGACAATGCAGTGATTAGTAGGAGCCAGCATGGGTTTGTTAGGAATAAATCTTGCCAGTCTAATCTTATATCTCTTCTTCCTCCAGCAGGTCACTAGTTTAGTAGGTGGTGGAAAAATTGTTGATGTCATTTATCTTTCGGTAAGATATTTGATAAGGTCCAATATAATACTTTGATTAGCAGACTGATTAAATGTGGAATAGATTACAGATGGATGCAGAACCGATTGGAAAACCATGCTTAAAGGAGAAGACCTCAAAGGAAGGACTCCTCAAGTGTCGTGTCTCAGGGTTCTATCCTAGTGGCATTACCCTTCAACAAAAATGTTCAATGATAGGGTGGAGGGAATCCTTATCAATGCATGTGACACAAAACTGGGAGGATTGGCTCACCTATTGGAAGATAGGGAACAGAATTCAAAAAGACGGAGATAAACTAGAAAATAGGGCAGACATTAATAAAGAGACAAATGCAAAATTCTACATTTAGGCCACATGAACCAAATGCACAGGTATAAGATTGGCTCAGCAATGTTACATGTGAAAATGACTTTGGAATTATTGTTGATCAAATGTTTAAACTAAGTCAGCAGTGTAATGCTGCAGCTAAGAAGGCAAATTCTTTTTCAGTCTGCATTAATAGAAGCACAGTTTCTAAGTCAAGGGAAGTAACAATCCTACTATATTTTGTACTTCTCTAGACATCTTCAGAAAGAAGCTGGATGGCTACTTGCCTGGAATGTTTTAGCTGGAGATCCTGTATTTAATAAGGGGATTGACTCGATGACTAATGAGATCTTTCAAGCTCTATGATTCTATGCCTCTATGAGTGTTTATGCTGACAGAAGTGATTTAAACTATATAGGCTGAGATGGAAGGAGAGCTTAAGGAGGGAGGGATTGCATCAGAACAGATTTGTGAAGTTTGTATCTGGGGACTTCTTCCTATATACAGATTCTGTCAGAACTTGCTAGTTATGGGGCATGAATACCACCTTCAAGAGTTTATATTTCTTTCATGAAGCTACTATTTTAAGTATTTTTTTAAGGTTTTATGTTATGACTTAGAATTTATAAATTAGACTAAATTATTTCTCCTCTCAAAAAGAAAGTAAGCATTAAGGTCCCAAAAATCTGATCTGGCTAGTTTATCCCATCTGTTAGTTCTAAGTGTTCATAGTACTTGCTAAAACCTTGTTTTCCAAGATCCAAAGTAGCCTCTTCTCCCGGCCTGCCCCTGTTTAGCTCATCACACTGCTGATAACAGAGGGAGGAGAAGATTCCTTGTCTTCTTCCATTTCTACTTGGCCAGAGTCTGACCAGACCAGATGCTACTGACTCTGCTGATGATCTAGCCAGGAATCTTGATTTTAAAAAGGGAGGAGGAGTTTGGGGATCAGGAAATGACTGAGATAAAACTCTGAGCTTCTCATAGAGGACAGTTTGGCTTAGTTTTGAACCAAAGATAAGCTATACCACTTTCTAGATTTTTATTGGATAGGGGGGATAGGTATTTATTTCTTAGCCAAAACTAGCATTAACCAAGGTTGTCCAAAGCATTACTGTCTTATAATCCATAATTGTCTGGATTATTGTTTTATATTTTCAAAATATTTCAGTTTTTAAATATTAAGTTGTAGTTTCTTGGTTTTACTTTTTACTTTGAAAATATGTATAAACAAATCCTAAACTTCCTAAATAATACACATGCTTAATACCCTATTGCCTAATATATCAAAACCAAAACACTTGTATTATGTCCTTTATTCCTCAGTGAGTAATTAATCAACTAAAACTATAGTTGACTAGCCTAGAGATTGAGCCACTTAATGCTTGATATGTTGTTGTTGTTATTACCCTGTGCCTTCAATCTGACTCTAAAGTGTGGAAACACTATTATAGGGTTTTCACATCAAGATTTATTAAGAGATTTGTTATTACCTTACTCTTCAACTGAAAGATTGTGACTTGCCCATAATTTCCCATTGGATTTCCAGTCTGAGCCTCAAACCACTACACAGTTAAGTATTTAAAGGAAGTTAAACATAATCTGCCCTTTTGACTCTCTTCCAGATTAACAGAAAGTGCATTAGATGACTTCTGGAGTATCCACATGGGAATAGCAGTACATCACAGGGTATTAAAAATGTTTGCAGGTGCAGAATCAAGGGTCTTCAACAATACCCAGAGACCACAAACACATGTTCATGTAATAAGGAACATTGGTTCTGAACAGTAACCATCCTTCCTTCTTTTCTTTTCTTTTCTTTTCCTCGTTGTTTGCAAGACCACCACCACAACAACATAATTTCAGTGTCATAAAAATACATCTACTATTATTCCCAATTCAAAATTACAGAAATCTAATTTTGTTAAAAAAAACAAAAACAGCTGAAGAAAAAAAAAATCTGAGATTATTCATGTTGGAAGTTCCAACCTTGCATGGCTATACTCACTGGTAGTTACATTGCATGCTATACACTTTGAGTTCAGGCACAGCATGTTCATGGCTGCTTCCTGTTGGCTTGTTCACACTCACTCTTGGGGCAGGATGTAGGCATTCTTTTGTTCTTTTGAGTCTCATCTGCTCTTTTTCCTCCCTCCTGCTCTACATGAAGCATGTGCTCTGCAAGAGCTTTCTCAAACTGAGAAGATCCAGCTTCCTGACACAATGTAGTAGTTTTTTTTCCTTTTTCTTATTTTTCTTCAAGAAGATGAATCTATTTTTATTATGTAAAAGTATTTGTACATAATGAGGAAAACCTAGTTTGATTTCTTTCTGTGCTAGTTATGGGGAGTGGGTGGGGTGGGGTGGGGTGGGATGGTGGATTGGTTACTGCTTCTGATTTCTGCCTGGCATGTTAATTACTCTGCTAGAAAGCTTCACTAAAGAACTTGTGGAAATATCTAAAATAACTAATGTCACAATTTTCTACTTCATTTTTTTTTTTAAAAAAAGAACTCCCTGTTGAAAAAGAACTCTCTGTGCCACCACATTAGAGATAACAAGAGCATATCAACTGGTTTCTGAAAGGAAATTTCCCACAAATGTTTTTCTTATCTCCTGCCTTGACAAGTGGACAACAATATGTGATTTATTCTGTCAAATGATACTGATACGTTACCTCCTTGGTTACCACTCCTATCAGCTCTAAAGTGGTGAAAAAGTTGTCACACATCACATTTTGTCTAACTTGGAAATACGTTTCAGCCCTCTTGTCACCAGTTATAACCAATTTGGGCTTTTCATGCTATGCCAGACTATTTCCTCAAGTAAATGTTTCCCTTCAGATATAATGCTTCAGCACTGCACCCTAGCACACCCATATGCTCTGTTTTCCTATGGTTCAAATTGTATGTGCTGCTAAAATGTAAAGTTACATTTCAATTCAATCAGCTGTTTATCAAAGATTATATCTGTTCCAGATGCTTACTACTTTCAAAGCTGCCCAATAAACATAATCTATGTGTCCTGAAGAAGCATAACACACTTTGTTAGTTAGCCAAGGATAAGAGAGTGTGACTTGCCCAGGGTCACTCTGTGGGTTTCCATGGCAGAGCAGGGAATTGAACCCTAATCTCTAAAAGTTCTAGTCTAACACTCAAACCACTACATCATCCTATATTTCCTAATAAAACATTACAAGTACCTAAGTTTTCTCATCTTGTTTTTAATTCTGTTATCTGTATGTGCTTTCTTTGTTCTGTTTTAGTTGTAGCCTAGATTAGAAATGTCAACAACAGAAACATATTGCTAAAAATCTTGAGCATAATTAACTTTCCATTGATCTGTGTAGCCCTTAGTACCCTACCCACTTTTTTTCCATTTAACTCATCTCCCAATTTTTTAAATAGAAAGATCTCAGTTTTTTCTCAAAGAAACCACATTTTTTGTTCTGATACTATTGCCACCAGAAAAAGGCATGGAGACAAATAATAGAAAAGTTTAGATATATCTTCTTTACAAAAAGTGTCTATTGCTATAAAGAGTTAATTTTTTTAGTAGGAATGCTATTCTTCTTATCAAAGGAAGAAACAAGTAATTTTAGCATTTTTTTTTCTGCTTTGAGAAATCTTTGAAAACCACATAATTTTCAAAGTTTTAACAATTCAGGATTTATTCAGCATGTAGCTGTTTTGTACAGAAAACAGCATGTTCAACATAGAAAATAATGTTCTTTCTTTTTTATGCAAAATGTTGTTTTCTATGTAAATCACCCACATATGAATTTTGGGCAGACTACATTCTCCAAATATAGTATGTTCTCTGCAGAAAACTGCATTTTCTGCACTGGATATTATTTCATACACAGAAAATGTTGTTTGACAATCAACCATGAAATAATGAGACTAGATAGGAGACTGAGGCCATTTCCACACTAGATTGTTATAGTGCTATGATTCTACTTTCAACATCCTATTGAATCCTAGGATTTGCAGTTTAGGGAGGGGCTGGACAGCCTGAGTTAAATAATGGACAACTTTATTTAACCTAATTTGTTTAAGATGCATTGGCCTGGAAATAGGGCAAGAGAGGGGGAACAATCTAATATGGACACAGCTGAGGCCAGATGTCACCCCATGACAGCCTCCTCAGCATTCCCTTGGGTGAAACACCTATCTCTGATGCAATCCAAATATTTAGGTTTCTTCTCAGCTGACCGTAACTGGAAGGTAACCCAGGGTGAATTCCCATCCAAGACACAAAATTATATAGGTGAGAGCCTGAATCCAAAATTAGTCTCAAAGGTAACTTCTCCACTCCACAGGACTCATAACCCCAAATAATGAGTTCTAGAGCCCTGCCCTGCCCTACAGCAAAAGGGTGCCACTGGTATACACCAAAGTCTTATATCCTACCCCCACACTACTTGTCAAATGACAGTATATTTAAAGCCAGCACCCTAAGCCTATCACCAAAGTCTTGCAGCTACAGTATGGGGAAATGGGGAAAAAACAGGCAAAAATTCCTAACCAGCCCCAAACTGGTCAGATGAATCTCACATTACACTGAGGGAGAGATAGTGACTTGTGCTGTGATGCCCCGAAGAGGGCACTTGAAGGGGTGATCAGGCTTAAATAGCCCACAGCTCTATCATGTTCGGTGAACTAGCACCAAGTGCCAGTCACAAAGCACCCTGGTCTCTATTATGGAGGCCACCAAATTACTACTCTCCTCCACGATGCTGTTTGCTGTGTGGATTAAAGTAAATATTCCCACACGAAACAACAATGTGAAAATACGGTGCAGATAAATCCTGAACTGCAAAGATTCTTGCCAGTCCAGGATTCTTCTCATCTTAAATTCTTTGACACTCCAAAAATATGGTTTTTGACTTTTTAAAAGTATTCTTTCCATCTGTGTTATTTATACATAATGTTTTAGGGATATTTGACTATTTACACTGCACACACAACACACCAGAAGCAAGCATATTCTCAAATCAGGCAGCATGATCAGCAATCCTGTGCAAGTAGTTGTTGTAACCAAGGCTAACTTCAATGAAAGTCCAATTTCTCTCTTTTACTGCTCCATGAAAGCAAACTGCAACAAACTGCTTCTTTACCCCTCCACGTGCTAAATGCAATTACATTGAAGGCTAGTCTGGTTGATGATGTTTACCATGCTTTAAGGACAACTGAGCCCCGCTTTGTCTACCATTAGGCTCCAGGCTGGATAAAACCAGGCCTATTTACTATAATCAAGACAGCCAAAGTCATAAAATATTGTTTGTTTTTACTACTGTGCAGTAAGTCATAGTGACACCACATACACAGATTCATCCAAGAGACCACTCAGAGAGGATTGTCAGTTTCCAGTAAATTAAAAAAAAAGAAACATGCTGTACAAGTTCCACCTGTTCCACAGCAATAAATCTGTTTATTGATTGGCATGCCTCCATTGCTTCTCCACCCGTTTTCAATTGTCAGCATAATTGAATTGGATGTTATACCCCTAGAATTTAATTAAGCCTCTCAAAACCATCTGATGGGTTACATTAAAACCTGAGTCTTATTTTCAATTACATATTAATTCATCTACTGAACAAAATACCATAGCAGTGTGAAACTACACACAGTAAAATTTTCTCATCCAGCCTTGCCAGGGCATTCCACAGGCTTCCTTGGATGTATAACTGGGATCCAAAGTTGGATGTACATTGTGCATATTGTGATTACTATCATTTTATTGTTATTATCGCCTTCATATTCAACCTTTTATTTGCACTGTATATTTTTGGGATCTGTTTGTATATAAAACATTTTTAAAGAGATATATGGAATTTATGAAATAGAAGATCAAACTGTTCATGTTCAGCTCTGTGAATATACATCCCATTTATTTTATGTTCACACTTCAGGATGAAGATTGTTGGCCCATGCATTTTCAAACATGAACACTCTTTTGCACTTAAAAAAAAAAATAGATGGATCATCAGTGAAACACTCTGGGAAAGTGGAAATTTCTACTTGCATCTGAATTTCTCAGCAATCTTTTGCTATATGAGTGTGCTAACAAACAAGATGTAAAATGGGGACCTAACAAAATTCCTGTCTACTTCTAGTGTGGATCAAGTGGTTTATTTTGCGTGCGCGCGCGCGTGCGCACACACACACACACACAGAGAAGTGCTAAGGTTATCAGTATTGAGCAAATATATTTGTTATGTACCTTCCAATCGTTACTAAGTTATGGTCCTAAGGTGAGCATATCATGGGATTAGCTTGGCAGTATTTGTTCAGAGGGGGTTTGCCTTCATCCTCCTCTGAGGCTGAATGAATGTGACCTGCCCAAGATCACCCAGTGGGTTGCCATGATCACTAAGTGGGAATTTGAACCCTGGTTTGCAGAGCTGTAGTAAAGCACTCAAGCCACTATACCAGACAAATAAATATCTGTCTGTCTGTCTATCATCTATCAATCTAATCTCAATACGAAATAGCAGACACTTCTATTGTACAATCCACCCTGTTCTTATTCATACAATTTCAAAGAGTACAAAAAACATTGTTGCCTTTAATCTGGAGCCCTCTTGTGATTTTTCACCACTTGCTTCCCAATGCATTTTGAACAGGAGGTCTAAGAGACCTCCATTTGGAAGTATCACACATAGCAATACATTTACCCACACAAAACTGAGCTTTTACCGCGGAAATTATTCTGGGTGAAATAGACAACATTCACCTGAAATTTTGAACTAAGCTTTACATTCATTCCACTAGAGGGCAGAATGTGCTTTTGAAAATACAAATACACAATTTAGGAGTTATCATAAAGGAAGATATCTTTTCCTCCTAGTGGAGAAAAAAAATATGTTCCTGAGTTACGTTGCCTGGAAATAACCTCACCCTTTGGAGTCTCTCTTTCTCATGCATTGTGCTTTGGAGATTCTTAGTTTAATTCCATAAACACTTTCCAAATAAAGATATATATTCTGATGCAAATGCAGGCAGGTTTCTCTTGAGGTGTCTAAGAAGGCTTTTTAAATGAAGCCTTAGCTGTGCAATCAGTTTTGCTTATTAAAGCTAACAAGAGTTCCAGATGAGGTTATTGTCAGCTTGCAGGATCCTGTTCTGTTTTTGTTTTCTCCATCCTTTTTCCCTTACCAGCTGAAAATTAAATTAAATTGAAATTAGATTATTTTATAAAAATATTATAATTTAAAAAAAATATTTTTTTTTAAAAAAGGTAAGCCATGGCTGGCATTCTGTTACTAAATAATGGTGGCATAAGCTGGACTTACACCATTACAACCCACTATTCTGGTTCTTGTGTATTTTGGAAATACTGCTTTGAACACACAGCTACAAAAAGACACACACACACACATAAAGTCCACCTTGTAAATCATGTAGTCTTCCCAAAAAGGTCATTTCTAGGTTGTCAGAGAGTGGGGAGATCCCTGGTGACACATCCAGCTATTTTCCTTTATCTGGACATGTTGCAAGAATACAAACTGCAAGGACATTCCAAAGACCTCCTGAGATCCCTGTAGGTGCCTGTCGTGGTGTGTCTAGCTGGAAGAAAATAGCTGAACCCATTGTCACTCTCCAGCAAGCCAAAAACTTTGGGGTGACTTACAAGGTGGGTTTTGGATGGTAGCATCAGGAGTCATACATTGAAGTATGTTCAGTTAATACAGGATCTTGGTCCAACTTTTTAACCTGTGAGCAGCAGAAGTGCATTGACTCCTCCACTGACTGTTATTAATAGAATTAGAAGTTATTTCTGACTAGAGTGTTCATTTTGCAGCTGATTACAAAATCTCTTATGCCACAGCTTAGTGTGGGGAAAATATGCATAGGAAATGGGGGAAAATAGCCTGGAGTAAGGATTAAGTATAAAATTGTAATGGATATCAAATTATCAGTAATAATATGAAAAATATGGAGATATAATTCACCACATCCCTAAACATATATTTTCCTGAGTCCAAATTATAATGTTTGCTGAATGGGAATATGTGTGAATTGAATAAAAACCCTTATAACTCATTACTGAATCTGTCAACCAAAGTTTTCATAATAATACTTAGCAGTTATATGCAATTTTCAATTGAAAATACAGCATAACTTTTTAAATATGTATATGACAACTTTTCAAATATATATGTAAATATTCAGTAAATCTGGAGTCTCCTTTAATATAGGATATTTCTTTTCCTATCAGAGGGAGCTGTTCTGTATGCTAACTTTTATTACCCTCTGCAGACAACAAAACCCAAAATTATGCCTTACTAAGGTTCTTCCTGACCCTCTATATTGTAATTTAGGAAATAAGCACTTTTTATTCAGAAATTTAGTAATGATTTACTTCATGTAAAGTTTTAGGAAGCCTTGTCCTTAAGTGGAGTGTGGGGAATGTGAAGCCCTAAGATGGCTGATGGGCTGAAGTTTCCATCAACCCCAGCCAATATGACCAAAGATGAAGGAATGATGGGTGATTTGCAGTCCAGCACCTGGAAGGTCACAAGCTCCTCATTCCAACTTAAACCATATGGCAAAATCTATTGGCATAGAAGTATACTTCTAGTTGTACATGGGGCTTTCCTTTTCTGTCCTTCTGCCTGCAACGCCACATGGTTACCCAAATCTACACTGTAGATTTGGTTTCACTGATAAAAACAAGTTTATCAACAGGATATTTTCCTTAATTCTGCAAAAATGAGTGAATTAGATAGATAGATAGATAGATAGATAGATAGATAGATAGATAATACATTTTCTATTCCAATAAAACAATAGAGGTGCACAGAAATAACTACATTTTGTAATGCTGCCAAATATAAAGTACAAAATTATGCATGAATGGTATATGGGATGTAATTAACCACACCTTTTTAAAATGTAAAAAAATAAAATAATTGCATAAATATAACAGTGCAATAACCATGTATTTTGTAACACACCATTACACAACAGTAAATCTCACAACATTGAAGATGCAGCATATGCTACATGTGCAGCCTAAGCACAAAGGACACATTGAACAACAACATAAGTAGGATATACAAAACAGTCTCATGAAACACATTTCATGACTTCCTGTCACTTCGTGACTTCAGAGGTGAGTCTTATTCCTTCTTGGGGTAAGTATTAGAAGACTCTTCTATGTTTGCCTCTTTTAATGTTGTAGGTAAACCAGCTGTCTTCTTGGGTCAACTGGAGACCCATGTCTGCTGGAAGAGACATCATTTGGGATGTTTGCATCAGCATGGATAGTTCAGCTTTCAAACCACATAAGCACGAAATAGACAATAACTACGGTGGGGACAGGAACAAGAGACCTCCTACTATTTGCCACTGTTTTTAAGAAGAAGAAAAAAACCTCATTTAATGTAAACTATTCAGACAGTGTTCTGTTGCAGGGCAGCACCACAAATGTCATGAATAAATAAGTAATGCATTTGGATGTTTATGCAAAGAGTAGAGACCATCTGGTCACTATGTCTGGACTACCTTTAATCTTAATAATGAATGATTTTATATCTGTCGCCTGAGATTCCTACATCATTCTGCACTGAAGAAAGAAGAATCATTAATCGGTTTTGCACAAACCTTTCTGAAAGCAAAAAAGGGGAAAAAATCGGATGTGTCTTTACATCTAGATTTGTAGGTACTGAACTCTGCATAAGATGCTTCTTATTTATTTATTTTTTTCTCTCAAGAAGAGTCACTTTTCTTTTGATTTGTCCCATATTTGTCCACAGCCTGTAATTATGCTGTTAGATTACCAGTCACTGTGCAATAACTTTCAGCAGCATTTGGTGGGCCACAATGATACTGCTTGTCATTTCTGTGGATAGTCTTTCTGGTTGTCCAAATGATTTTAATTAGCCAAAACTGACCTTAATAGTATAAGGATAAAATCATGAATTTTCAAGCATTAATGGGGACGAGTAAACCACACAACATGAGACTTTGTAGCTCATTCTGCTGTAGAGTGACCTAGAACACGGAGCCTTGGAAAAGCAACATAGCATTTTATGCATTTTTTTCACAAAGGTGGCATAGTGTGTTGGACTGACTTGTCAGTGTGAAAACATTGAAAGATCCTTCAAAATTAAGAAAATGGATATGTCAGAAGAGGAGCTCATTTTTGACTGGGAGTAAACATAAATGTAGGCCTCAGCAACTGAACAGTAGAAGATGCATTTCATTTGATTCTGTAGTATGAATGATCCACTTTAGATTGTGTATGGAAAGCACTATTAACATAATATAAATGAGAAAATTGGCATGTTCAGAACATAATCAGAGTAAAGAAAAAACAATTAAACATAGCTTGGTTCGCCAAGCCCACAATACAAATAGTAAGTATCCGTAATTTCTACAAGTAAGATATAATGCCAACCCTTTTCCTAAGATGACAATTAGCATGGCCTCATATCCTGCTGTGAGATATTTTAAACTGGAGGCCATACATGGGTCAGGAAATATTCAGTGTAAGACCAGTGGCAAATAGGCCATTTTTCAGGCTGATGTTTCATTTGGTGCTTGACAGTAAACTGTCGACCCTACTGGCTGTAACAGTAACACCAGTAGTACTTAGATTAAATGAGAGAAAGCCTCACTTCATCTGCTTAACACCCAAACTGCATTCAGAATGCATTTGTTCTAATAGGTCACAAAACTGAAAGCTATAGCCACTTTTTAACAAAAGGAGGCTGATGTGAAATGACAGATCATTTTGAAGTACATCAAGTAGAAAAACTAAAGCAAGCATGCCTTTTCTTTCCCTCTTTCCCACCATCCACAAATCATGAAAATACACACAGACAGATGACACACACATCTACTTCTAGAGAAACTTTTCATGCAAAGAAAATAATGCACAATAAGTTTACAGCCAGTTCCATTTACAAGAGTGGGAAAGTTGCTTTGGGAGGGCACGAAGGCTTGTGAGTCAGCTCGCCCCGTTTTTACTTGTCTGTGAACATGCAACCATTGTATCACCCAATGGCTCGAAACAGAAATAAATGTATATAATTAGCTTTGAAATATAATGTTGAGAGATGCAGCAAAACATTATGAAAGCAGAACCATGAAATCCTATGTTCTTTTCTCTATATAGGCACTTTCCCCTTACTTAACATTCTAGTGAAAATTCTTTAGCAAGTATCCAACAACCTTATATTCTCAAGTTCTCACATGTCCCTCTGTTTCTCTCTTCATGCCTTTCATGAGGGTTTCTTGTCCCTCTGTTATCATCATTTTCTTCAAAATCAGTTGCACCCTCCATATTAGCAAATTGGGGTTAGCGGTAAACTACTCTTCTGAGAGGAAATTATTTATCTCAAGCAGAAAGTCTTTTATCATTTAGTCTTATGATGAGTAGATCTGCTATTTTCAGTTTGCCTCAGGTTCTCTCTTTTTTACCATTTTTAGTTCGATTCATCTCAAATGTTGAGAATTTTCTCATTCTTAACACTCATTTACTTTGCAGAGATTTCTTTACAAAAAATCAACATGAACATTTGTACACATCTTTCTGCACATTTATTACATATTATTTTTATGTGATTTTGCCTTATACACATTCTCACATTTTCTGTGAGATTTCCTAATGCAATGCATTTTGAAAGTTATTTTCTGTAACATTCTAGGGAATATACATTTTTTAAAACACATTTTTTAGTGGAGATGTTCATTGAAAAATTCAGAGAAGTGTGAATTTTGAAGGGTAACTGAGTATCAGTTGATATTTGTAACTGAGTATCAGTTAGGGCAAAAAGGCAAAATTTGGTGGGTAAGTGTCAAAATGGGGTCTCAACAGATATCTTCTCCATCCTTATGTAGTCCTTACCATCCTGAATGAATGGTGATTCAAAAACAAAACATCTATGTATGGACCAGAACTGATCCTTCAGCTAGACAATCAGATGAATGATCCTTAAATTATCATGTCTATGAATGCATTTGAATTTGAACTGAATGATAATTGCATCCAAGGAGAGCTCTTCTCCTTTTTCAGACAGGCAGCCAATATTTGCCATTCTGGTTACATTCCTCACCAGTTTTGCTGGATGGTACTTCACAGAGGTTAAGTGAACATTGAAAAAGATTTACAACTCAAACAGGCAACATACAATCCTTTGGTAAAAATCAGCTTGCTATAATTATCTTACCCCAGCTGGACTAGCATTCTACTTGCGCTTCCACGTACAGACTGCTGATAGTTTTAGGAGGAAAGAGACAGGCAGCAGCAATGCTTAACTCTCAGTAGGGAGTATCAAGGCAGTGTCAAAAATGTAGCACTTCAAACAGCGTGTTGATAACGTTAATTTCCGGACTGATAATTGTATCCTGAAGTGACACAAATCTAACAGAAATGTTATTGTGCCGATACCCAAAGGAGAGAGAGGCCTTCTGTAGTTTGCAGTTAGTGTATTTCTTGTTTCTACCATTCTGGCTTTATCTTTAGGTGTTGGAGAAGAATTTTAGACTCACAGTTTCAGGTTTGAAAACTACTTGACTTCAAAGGAAGTCTTCTTCAGATGCTAAGAGGCTTACTAGGCCAGCGTAGGAAATCCCCTATGTTAAGGTGCTTCCAAGTAGTTCCTATACTCTCTTATGCTGGTCCTCTTCCCATGCTACCTTCCACAGCCTCTTTAACTGATTGTACCACAGCTAAAGTTTTCTTCATTTGAGATCCACTATAGTTAAAAACAATCAGCATCTCCTGTTAGCTTGGCTAATTATGTTAGGAGCCATCCCATCCCCACGTTACTTTACAATCTTATCTACAGTGCTATACAAAAGGATTATAGAGGAGACAAGGGGTTCAGAAAACCATAGTGGTGTCCATTTGCACACTCTCTTTTCATCTCACCTACCTCTGTGGATGGGGTCATTCGTATTCTAGGATGCATGTGATCAAGATGGAAATGGTTATTAATGATGGAAAACACACAAATTATGAGAGGCTGCAGCAGTTTGCTTTTGCCTGGGCCTACTGGGAAGGATAAGATTCTACCCCATCCTCTTTACTCACCCCACTGATTTAAAGGAGTGCAAACTACAACCTTTTCCACACGCGGTTATTAAGGTGGGCCAATGCATCTTGCCACTGAGATCTTCTGCACATTGGAGCGGACTAGGTTCAGTTTATTTACTTTCATTCCACACATAATTCCAACTAAATGTGCCCCCATGTGGTGGTAAAGCAAGCTATTTGAAAACTGGAAGAAATCAGTTTTCCAATTTTCCAGATTGATCTGATTCGTAGTTTCACAGCGGTGCAGACACGTACATTCATGCTAATGCAAATTGGTGGTCAGGGGACGTCTCATGGGAGGGGTCAGGGGGTAGTATGGACTTACGCATGTACGCAGGTACACAATGATGTACTAAACCATGCAAAAAAAGGGGGGCAATCACAGCCAATGGGATAGGGTAAGGGGAGTAGTGGGAGTGGCCATGGCAGAGGCAGTGTGGATTCATGAACTTGCACTCCTCCAAATCAGAATGGAACATACACAGTAGCTGTGCGGAGGGAAATGAGGGAAAGTCCACCTTGTTTCAAGCCCAGAAAATGAGTAAGAAACAGCACGAACCGATTCACCAGCCTTGTGTGGAAAGGGCCTACTTTTGTACTTTTAACTCAGTTTGCAGAAATGGAGGTAGGCTGAGAACAAAGTGGGGAAATGGGAGGAGGAAAGAGAAACTAGGAGCTAGAGCATTTCTGAACTACACTGCCCCTCTCTAAACTGCAAACCCCAGGGTTCCATAGAATGTTGAATGTGGAATAATAGCACTATAATAGTGCAGTGTGGAAATAGCCATAGTAAAAGCAGCTGAAAAGGTGACAGAGAGTTAATTGGAACTGTCCCTGACAAATCAGGACAGGTGGACAGTATACTCAATCCCCCGTCTACATGTTTCTTACAAGTGGAGGGGCCCAAAGTATTGTACTTCCAAATAGATGAGAAAGTATGGCCCCAGTTCTATTAGTCATGCATGTAGCACTTGCAAGTGCAAAACTGCACCAGAATTTGGATGAGGATGTGCATTCAATTCACTCTCCAATTAAACTCAGTTCTTTATATAGTGAGCATAAATACAAGTGTACAGGTATTTGAAAATGTCCCCAGTACACACATGCAGATGGTGATCATAATTAGACAAAAGCATATAGATGTAGATTAGATAGATAGCAAGATAGACAGATAGATAGAGACAGATAGTATTTTATTGACAAGTATAATTACTCTACAAAAATCTGATCTGACACATCTTAATACAGTTGCATTTTAATTAGCATTAGTGAGACAACTCAACAGTGAACAATTTGGGGAATGAACATACTGCTTTCTGACCAAAGATCCGTGGAATGCAGTTCACTTCATTTTCTTGACCTGCGTACGTGCATAAGTCCATACTACCCCCTGGCCCCTTCCATTTTCTTGACATGGCGAAACTTGCAAGTATTGCAAGAGTATATTGTGAGGGGGGGGGGGTCCAAAACCAGAACCTACAAAGGTATATGACCAGGAAGGAAAAAGTGAAAGGAACATGTTCTCTCAACCTGCTGTCCAGATCAGTAACTTTGCATTCTGATAACTCAGCTATTTTTTTGAAAGAAATATACCCTACATTCTTACAGCTTGCTGGCAACCAATATTTCACATCAAATCAATAATTTAAGAGCTTTTGGTGTCCAGAATGCTGATACTGCTCACCCATATCTAGATGTCTTAGGGCAACTCATTTGAAAGGCAAAGGACAGCTCATGCCAGTAATGTTGATGTTTGAAAATAAGACTGAGTAGCAACCTCATTCAAAACATTTTCTCTCACATTTTGGTTTAATGCAACTGTTATAATGCACATTTAGATGGGGAAACACCATTTTCTCCCTTCAAGGTAGGACATCCCATAGTTTCTGAATGTTCAGCATGGAGTTTAGCAAAATAATATTGATGTGTCTTGAAGGCTGGGAAAACGTTCCTTCTAGGTCTTGGAAAGTGATATCTTTCAGCTGGTGCAAAGGGACAGATAGAAAGAGTCAGCTGAGTCAGGTTGTTGCTGTATCATCATCGTTGTCGTCATCGTCGTCATCATCAGAGTACACTGGACAAAAAAGGTGTAAATATATTATACACATTGATTTTATTTCAAGTGCCATGGATCATACATGAATCCTGGAATTCCATACAGTTGACTCTCCCGAGTGACTTAATAGAGGATTAATAGATGTATCATCTACTCAGGGAATGTCCATTTGCTTCCATCTATTATATAAAAGTCAAAATTTGTGAGTGAGCTTGTCTGTTTGTCCGTGTCAGGCAAGCAAAAACCTCATATGATTGACTGTGAGGCGAGAAGACATTGTATGATTGGCTGGCTGTGAAGATTCTATGGAATCCTCAGGTTGGCAGTTCAGGGAGAGGCCTTTTTCTCAGCCAGGGACCTCAGGCCGGTTGCTTTGGGAACAAGGCCTAGCAACAAGGAGGAGGGCAGTGTATTTCCTCAGGAACCTGAACTCTGTATGTTAAGAACTCTGAATACAGATTGTATTGGGGGATATGGGGAAAAGCTACATGTACTGAACAAGACAGACTGGGGAATTAGAGACACAGGATCCCAAATCTGTGTATTTCAACTGCATCTAACTCCTAAGGGAAGGGAAGGTAATTCCTAAGGTATTTCTAACAAGAATTACCTATGAGAAAGTAAAATCCCAGGCAACACTGGGTAAATATGCTAGTTTGTAAATAAAGGAAATATGACCAAAGCCATTTCACACCACACTGTTATAGTGCTATTATTCCACTTTCAACATCTAGTGGAATCCTGGAGATTGCATTTCGAATTCTCAGCCAGACAGCTCTTTGGCCTCAGTAAACTACAAACCCCAGAATTCCACAGGATGTTGAAAGTGGAATAATAGCACTATAACAGTGTAGGGTGGAAATGCTAAGTGTGCTTCACTGCCAGGAAATGATAGAGATAATATTGTACCTTTATGGAGAACTGGGAAAGCATATCATTATAATGATAATATAAAATATCTATATAGTTATACTCACCAACTGTATTGAAAACCATTATCTTTATTTCATTAATAAAGCAAGCCTATGGATGTCTATTCAATGATAGGCTCCACTGAGTTTGGTAGGTCTTAGTCTTAGATAAGAGGCTACAGGGTACAGGATTGTAGCCCAAGCAATTTTACAATGGAGCGAGAGAGCAAAGGGCTCAATTCAGGATGCCCATAACATTGTATAAATATTTACATGTTGACTTTACGCTGATCCATGTATCACAGCTGACTTATTTTACTTTGCTTTACTCTCACTTTAATGCCCTGAAGCCACCTCACACAGGCATTTCATGCCTCAACATGAAGAGGAATGGTCAGAGAAGGTGTGGCTACTCACTCTCCCCCCTTCTTGGTACTTGGGTTCATAATGATGACATCAGAGCTGAGATCTGTGGAGGTCTTTCAAAGGCTTCAATGCTTCTGTGATCATTGTGTGTCTGCTTTGTTTTGAAGGGAGCAGAACTGCCAGATGTTCCTACCTGTTCATGTTGAAGCACATAAAGCCTGCATGAAGTGGCTTTGAGGTTTTAAAGTAGGTCAGGAGGGGGTCTTTGGGCGTCATGCAGAGGGGATGGGAAAACCAACCCCTGTAGTGTCTGAATAATCACACAAAACATGTAAGGGACATGTTTGTGCACGGATGTCCCAACCTGAATTCTGGTCACTGTGTAGTATTGCAACTGTGATATTATCTGCATGAAGATTTTCCTTGGTACAAAGCCTGTCAAGTTTTAGGCAGCAGGATAAAATGATCACATGTGCCTGTGCTTTGAATGAGAAAGGAACGTTGATTTTATTGCTGCTTTTTAGAATTTTATATTCAGCCATTCTTATTTTATGCTGTCTGGCTGTTTTATATCGATCTGATGGTTTTACAATGCTTGCTTTGGTATTTTGAAGTGGGTAAATATCTTGCAGTTTTGCATGTGTGTACTTTACATCTGTCTATAAGAAAGCAAATACTTACATGATTTTGCTTTAGTGTGGCATTTCCTACAACATCAACAATAGTTATACAAATTGTTATGCAGGTGATCTCAGTGGCACTATTTGCTACATAAATTTATTCAAATATTTTATACAATACCAACTCCACTCTGTATTTCACACAACACAAGCCCTTTCCACATGGCATTTTCCATGAGAAAGGGCACCTGGCATGTTGCGTGATTGTGAGGAGCGATCTGCATGACACACTCACAATCGTGTGATGCTCCAGGGGCCGGCAGACACCAATTGCACATCTTTTTATTTTCGGCTAGAAGTTGAAAATGGTGCACGATCACGCATTGCTCCTGGGCCCTGTGTGCACTTACCTGGTGTGTGGAGCCTCCGGAGCCGTGACGGTCACACTTCCTGCCCCAGCAGAGCCTGGGAAGGTCCCAGGCTGTGCTGTGGAAGGAAGAGGCAGGGCTCTCATGAAAGTAGGCAGCTTATGCAGAGCCAAAGGACCCCGGATCCGAAAGTCTCTTGCCAGAGGCTGCTCGCGCAATCCCCACACCTCAGTGCTGGAAGAAGGTAAGGTGCAGAAAGGGCCACAGCTGCAACTTTTAACTTTGTCACTTCCATCATATGAGAAATGTGTTTTCAACACAAAGAAGCCATAAATCTAAAATAGATTGATTATGGTGGTGTTTCTGAAGAGAAAAAAAACCTTAACAACATCATAGGCCAAAGTATGCTTCCTTTCAGCTCTGCAGTTCCAGGTCAAAAGGAAGCTGGCCTACACTGTTGTAGCAATTTGATTCCACTTCAGTTATCATGGCTGCATCATACTGAATCCTGGGATCTGTGGTTTGGTAAGGTATTTAGTATTACCTTTCTGAGAAATCCAGTCTACTCCCTTGAACTACAAAATTCTAAATATCTTACAAAACTGCAAATCCCAGAATTCCATGAAATAGAGTCATGACAATATAAGTGATAACAAATTGCTGTACTGAGATACTGGGCACATTTGCACTACAGATTTATAGAACTATTATTCCACTTTTACTATCTTGATTGCATTCTATAGGATCCTGGGATTGGCAGTTTAGGGAGGAGTACTTAGAATTCTCAATCATATAACTCTAGTGCCTTTGCCTAACTACAAACCTTAGGATTCCACAGAATGTAGCCAGGACAGTTGAAGTAGCATCCCAGTGATATAATTGTGCTGTATGAAAGACCATCTGCCTTAAAGGTAGAGCTCACTGTTTTTCTGTTGATAGTATGGAGAATATTTCCTACGGATTATTTTTCCTCTGGTGAATGAATGGTACCAGTCTGTTTCTAACCTTGCCATAATCTTCTTCTTAAGTATTAGGGTACGCAATCTCCCTGTGTCACTTTTCCCCCTTTCAGTGGCAGAGTCCAAAACATTTCTTTCATGGTGCTGTCTCATGTGAACTGGCAGTTGTGACTGGTTTTTTTATTTGTCAAGGATGAAACCAGGCATTCAGATTTCCAGTAACTGCTCTTCCTTTTGCTGATGGTTGCACTCATGTTCATAAACTATAATGCAATCTTATCCATGCTACTCAGAAGTAATTGTGACCAATAAGGATTAGTTTAAGCCTAAAACTGCAGTCATATGGTCATGTACTTTGTTACAGGACCCTTTAATTATTGTTGACTAATTCTGGTAATCATGCAGAGGATTATATTGCTTAAGGAAATCATTTTCCCTGTTACATTTCTGAGGTTCTGTCAGAAGAGGGTGCTGTTGACCTATGCATTGGAAATTACAGCCAGGTTTGATGTCGATTTGAGCACGAGGATGTCTCCTAACAGGGCATATTGAAAAGAAGTTTTAAACAAAATAACAACACAAAATCTATTTTAATTGGTTCCTCACAACAATGCAAATGACACACATCTATAGGGAAAAAAAGTAACAGTTGCTAGACATTAATTGCTACCATACCCTAAATATTCAAGATTATTCATTGAATTTCATTTCCCTAAGTTCCATTATTTGTCTTTGTGTGTCAAACTGTCACCGTTGTTTTTCTGATCATGAGAATTTGAGGCTATATATGGTCTGTGAACACTATAATTTTAGCCCACTGTATAATGATTATTTTCATTGCAAAACCAGGAAAAGTTATTCCTTTTGACCAATTAAGTCACAACAACTTTGCTATCTCATGGATTTTTAATTGGTGGCGATTTCTCTCACATCTCTTCATCTACCGGATTTGGGAGATGCAAAATCAGTATTGGTGCTGGATGCTGTGTTGTTGGAAGCTTACACGGAGTGACAAAGTGTGAGGCTCAAGTCCCTAGGACAAAGGAAAATCTGTTATACAGCAAGCCAGTTGCTTATTTCTGTGCCCCAGGAAAACATCTAGCTTGCAATGTAGGCATTTATAGGCCCACTTGAATGGGAGGATTTACTCAAGAGGCTAACAAATTATACGGTACAAGATAACCTGCAGGCCTGAGTGGCTCATGAGACAAGGCAGCAGAGCTGAGCAGAATATAGCATATTGTAGCTCTGTGGGTTCTAGAATCTAGCACTGATGGCTCTTGACACTTTTCAGTTTGGTAAATAGCGATCAGATAAGTTGTAAGCACCATCATTGCATAATGCAAAACTGCTATAGGGTCTCATATGGTGTCAGAGGTGTTCAGTATAGATTTTTATGACAGGTATAGACTGTTGGAATTTTATGTAAAAACAATAATTGCAATTCCCAAGACACAAAAATTAATTGTCATTAGAATTTTGAACTAACTCTGTACACATTTAGCTCAAGATTAGAGAAATGGAATTGCGTGTGGAATACACTTTCAGTCCATGCGTATCCACCTATCTCTAATGAGATTCACAGTAGAGCACCTTTGGTTGTACAACTGATTGTGCATTAATTTGTACAATCAATTTCACAGTGATGTCATTCAACACAAAGCTCACATAGCACAATCAACATGTAACTCTTCTTGCAGAGATTTACATTATGCAACCCTGAGCTAGAATTTCAGCTTGATTTTTGAGCATTCTGGAATGTAAGGAAAGCCCCAATGAACATAAAGGCTATCTTTTCCAGAAAGTTGTTGTCCACATGAAAAGAGCAACAGATTTATGCAAGGAGAGTTTGGTCTAGCAAGCTACTACTTAATTTGTCTTTATTAATCTATAATGTAGAATGCCTGAATAATATATTTCTATAATCAGAGAAACCATGCTTCTGGATGCTAGTCACTGAAAAACAGCAGCAAGAAGGCTGGTTGACCACTCAGGAAAACAGAATGCTGGACTAGAGAAAATGGTACTACCTTGTTCTCGTCTAAAAGGACTCTTGTTATATCCTTATCTTCACCTGGCATTTCTTTCCTTAATACACTCTAGAAAATGGCACATTTCCCCAGGATTCTTTTTAATCTTTACGTGCTTACAAGCTCATTTTACATTCTGAGCTGGAGGAGAACTTAGAGAGAGGACACTCAGACTAGAAGACAGCGTAGCATTATAGGCATGAGAAATGTGTGTTCTCAGTTTGGACCAAGTAACTATTAACTGTATTTGATCACTCCTCGAGAAATGAGGAGGATCCATGCTTCAATGGCTTCTATACCGTGAATGTGATACACATTTTGAACTAAGGTCACTCTGAGAGAATAGAAGACAATCCAAACTCTCTGATGCCATAAACTGTGCCTGGGCTGAGGCAGAGTGTTTTAGGATTGGGAGACAGGGTGTGTGTGTGTGTGGCTTTAGGTTACCTGCCAGGTTATGGCAACCGTGTTACCCCAAAAAGTAGGTGACTCAGAGGTCCTTCCCTAAAACCAAAACTCAAATGATGAACCACCTCCTGGTTAGGGTACAGATACAGTCATCCCTCCACATTCGCTAGGGTTAGGGGCACAGGACCCCCATGAAACTTGAAAAACTGTGAATAATTCTAGACCCTCCCAAACCATATTTAACACACAAAAAAAATATGATCACCATATTCAACCCACCGTGGATTTCTTTGATGCATCAGGGTTCCTTCACAAGGCAGAAGTGGGTGGCTAATGGGGCTTACTGCCACCTCCACTGCTGCCCCACAGCATTTTTAATAGGGACTTACAAGTTTTGTTCATAGTTTCTCAGCCTTATGAGGCTTGCTGTCCTTGCTAAAAATGGCATAGGAGGGTAGAAGAGGTGACAGCAAATAATCTGTTAATAATCAAATCCATGAAAGTGAAACCTGCAAATGTGGAAGGCTGACTGTACAATAAAAAAAATCCAATCTGTCCACATTAATTGGAGGAAAGGAGGAGGAACCTGGGCTACAATTACCACCTTGTTGCTCTATGGACCAGATACACATTTTCCCTTGGGGAAATTCTGGAAGGAATGTGGCACTGCACAAATAGAACAAGTGTGCTTATGGATGGGTGCTTGCTGTAAAAAACTCCCTATACAACTTACTCTGCCCAAACAAACCTCTTGGTTACAAAGGAAGTCTGAGGTTTTTGGTCCAGATGGCTGCTGTGAGACCTTTCTCCCTGTATAAGACAAGCCAGAGTCATGAGATGCATCCAGACCCAGAAATGTGCCGGTACTTGTTCCCAGTGTAAGGCTGATTCATGGCCACTTGCATCCTACAGGCTTCATCATATCACAACCAAGCTAAACCTGAAGAGTCCAAGTAAGCCCTGTGAATGATGTTCATATACCTTATGAGGGATATATAATAATACTTACCCATATTTATCACATATAACAACAGGCATCAAAGTCAACACCGCTGCACAGGAACAACTGCAGTGTTCCCTGCACACAGAAAACAAATAAGGCACTGACACTGCAATATTTACATATGCAGGAAGTAGCAGGGAAAATGGTGCCACCAACAGTGAGGGCTGAAAAAGAGCAAAGTCCCAACAAAACCATGCTCAAAATGATGGTGCCAACATTGATGGATGGCAGTGAGCAGCCCCAGCAAAGCCCCAAGCAAGCACCCACTCCCTCTCCACTCAACAAGGCAAAACAGAAAAACAGGATCACGACTGAGTAGCAGGGGAGAGGAGGAGAAGTAACAAGAGATGTATGGAGAGAGGGCAGCAAAACACAAGCAGAGAAAGTTCACTGTCAGCAACCACATGAAGGAAGTATGGAACAAGGGACACAACAAATAGGCCAGAAGCAAAACAGACAAGCAGTGAATGATGACAAAACAAAAAGGCAAAACAGGCAAGATGGAAAGAAATGAGAGGGAAGGGGGAACATCAAAAACAAAGACACACAGATAAATGGGAAAACACAAGCTCGCAGCAAGACACATATATAGTCACCCTGGCAGTAAGCACATAAAACATGACAACACATGGACAATCACCCCAGCAAGCAAACAAACAACAATGATGATACTCACATCCCCAACACACAACACCACAAAAACAACCATCCCATACAAAACAGACCAAGCAGAGGAAAAAGACTAGGTATGTTTGGTTGTCTCAGTCAAGAACACAAGAGCAGGGATCAACTAGCTTCTAATGGCACAAGCCCCACATCTGTCATGATCTGGCACTATGAGCCAATCACAGCCACACCCTGGTCTCTTCCATGGAGACCATCAATGTTTTACCTTTCCCAGCAATGACAATCATCACACAGGTCTAGGTAAATATTCTTCCTTCCTCCTGCCATTGTCACATTTGAAATGTTGTGGTTGTCTAAATAGACTATAAAGTCATTTCTTTCTTAATACATGGCAATGTATTCCACATGCACAGCTCTTAATAGTGTGAAATTACTTATACCTGTTCACTTGCCAGCAATTTTCTCTGCCTGTTCCCAGCTTCAAATTTCAAACCGCATTTTAAATTAGGGAATTTTGAAAAGGCAGCTTAAGGAATAAATGGAAAGCAAGACCAAGAAATAAATGGCTGGAATAACTAGGTAATTCATGTAGATACGATAACCCATTTGTAAATTAAACTATGCCTCTTTCAGAAACTACAAGAAATAGAAATATGTGTGATATGCCTAAGAGGACTCAGTCCAATACATAATTAAAGGTAAAGAAAATATATTCTATGGAAACCAAGTTGCAATGACATAAAACTTTGTAGTTATACTTTCCCCCATATGCAGTTTGTTTAGATACCACTGACATCAAGGAATTTTACTGGGAACACTTACTTTGTTGCATGTGAATCCTTTCATCATAATATTTGTCTGTTGAAGTTTCATTCATTCGGCTCATGAGCATCAAATCAAGTATAGAGATAATATGTACTTGGAATTATGTAATGAATGACACTGCAGGGTAAGATAGTAGTTAGATGCTCTCCATGGGAAAGCCCAGCGTACCTTAAATCTGATGCAGGGCACCAGAACACTGTTGGTGATGGGAAAGGAGGCAGAGACTATTTAAGGCCTCACCTCTTCAGTGTACACCTTTGACACCCTTTTGGTGTAGGGTTTAGGGCTCTCAAACTTCCTCTTTGAGGTTCTGCAGCCCAAGAGGGAAGGAAGGAGGCTACCCTTGAGGTGAACCTGAGATATCGTCTGTCATTTTTTTTTTTAAATTTTTATTAATTATATAACTAAATCACAAATACAAAACAAGAAAAAAAATTAAACACCATGTGATATACATAATAGTGAATTAAAAAAAAATTTTTTTTCTTTTTCTTTTTTTCTTCTCTTAAGCAATACTAACTTTCATTGTTATTTTGCACCTTTACCCTTAAATTTATAAATCTGTTCAACTATTATAATTTCACATTTAATTCAATATTTTTCACATCCCCTTTAATCTATTTCTATTGTTAATTCTTTTAATTTTTTTTTTTTAAAAAAACATTGACATCACTTATCCTTTTAAATCTATAAATCACAAGTTTAACACACACACCTACTAAGAATTACAAAATATACAACATAAAAGAAAAACAAAACTAAAACTAAAAAATACCCACCCCCCAGAGCCAACTTTTTATTTAATCCACTTTCCAAAATTGCCATTCTTCTTTTGACAGGGTAGTATTACTATCTCTTTTCAGAACTTTATCCAAAAATATTTTCCAAATTTCTTCAAAATCATTCCCTTTAACCAAACCTTTCATAAACCTAATTCTACATGTTAGTTTATCATTAATTGCAATTTTCCATACTTCGTTATACCATTCCTCTATTTGAAATTTTTCATTTGCTTTCCATTTTTTTGCTATTATTAATCTCGCTGCAGTTAACAAATTTGTTATTAATTCTTTCTTTACTTGAGTACACTCAACCTTATCATATATAGACAACAATGCAATATTTGGACATACTGGTATATCTGCTCCTATAATCTCTTTTATCTCTTTAAAAACCTTTTGCCAAAACTCCATTATCTTATTGCAATTCCACCACATATGCATATATGTACCAATTTCTTGACATCCTCTCCAACATAATCTTGAATATTTCTCATCTATTTGATTTAATTTCACTGGAGTCAAGTACCATTTCCACACTAATTTATAATAATTCTCTTTTATTCTTATTGATAATTTTTTTAAATGACGTTGTTTCCAAATTTTTCTCCATTCTTGTATATCTATATTTTGTACTATCTCTTCCTCCCACATTTTTCTAAGAAAATCCTCTTCTTGTTCTTTTGCTAATATTTTATATATTTCACTTGTAATACCTTTTAGTATTTCATTTTCTTGCATATTTTCTCTTTGAATAATAATTTGTTCAAATTTAGTATATTCTTTAAAATCCTTAACATATCTTTTCATACTCTTTGTCCATTGCTCTAATTGTATATAATTTAACCAGGATATTTTAGTTTCCTGCAATCTCTCTTTCATTCTATCTTTATTTATCATTATTTTCATCCATTCTTTTAATCTATAAATTTTTTGTTTTTTTATTTCTTTCTCTATTATTTCTCTTAAATTTATTGGAAATTTTTCCATCATCACTATCGGAGTTAATATTGATATATTCGGTAATAATTTTCTTTTATTTTTTTTCCATATTTCTATTATATTTTTTATAAAAGGATTTTCTATCTTCTCCATTTCTTTCTTTGAAAAATTCCTAAAAAATATATTTTCTAATTTTGTCTCAATATTCATATCTTCTATCTCTAACCAATCTAAATCACCCTTTCCTGAAACCCCCTCTATGATATATCTCAATTGATTTGCATAATAATACCATTTTAAATTTGGAAGTCCCAGGCCACCTTCTTTTTGACTTTTATACCAATATTTCTTGTTAATCCTCGATTTTTTATTTCCATTACAAAAATTATTTAATATCTTTTGCCACTCCTTTAATTCTTCCTCTGATATTTTTATTGGTAGCATTCTAAACAAAAAGTTAATTTTAGGTAAAATTTTCATTTTTACCACTGCTATTCTACCAAACCACGATAGCTTTATATTTTTGTAGTCCTCTAATTTCCTTTTTGTTTCTAATCTTAATTTCTTGAAATTTTTTTCCTGTAATTCTTGTAAATTTTTTGTAATCTCTATTCCTAAATATTTAATTGATTCTTTTATTTTAAGTAATCCTTTTTTACTACTTATAAATTTTTGTACTTCTTCTTTAGTATAATTAAATAACATTATTTCTGATTTGGCCCAATTTATTTCTAATCCAGTCTTCTCCCCAAACTCTATTAAATGTTTATCTATCCTATCTATCTTTTCAATTGGATCCTTAATTGTCAACAATGTGTCATCTGCAAATAAGCTTATTTTATTTTTTTCCTTAACTCCAATTCCTTCCAAATTCTCATCATTTCTTATCACATTCGCTAACATTTCTATAACTATTGCAAATAAAACTGGAGATAATGGACATCCTTGTCTCGTTCCTCTTGTTATTTGAATCTGTTCTGTAAATCCATCATTTACCATCACTACAGATGTATTATGTGAATACAATTGATTTATTAACCCTTTAAATCTCTCTCCTAATCCTATTTTATTTAAAATTGTTTTTAATGCCGGCCATTCCACACAATCAAAGGCTTTAAATATATCTAGGGCTAAAATTCCAGCTTTTTGTTTATCTCTGTCCATTATATTTATTTTATTTATCGTTTTCCCTATTAAATTTGCCATCTGTCTTCCTTGAATAAAACCACATTGATCTTTATGTATATACTTATAAATAAATTTATTTAACCTCTTCGCCATTATTGCTGTCAAGATTTTTGCATCTTGATTTATTAAAGATATTGGTCTATAAGAACCTGGATCCATAGGATCCTTATTTGGTTTTAAAATTAATATTATTAGTGACTGCTTCCATGATAATGGAATTTTTTCACCCCTCAATATACTATTATATAACACTTTTAGTTTAGGAATTAAACCTTTTTTAAATGTTTTATAATATTCTGGACCTAGTCCATCCAATCCTGGTGATTTTCCTCCTTTTAAATTATTTATTACTTCTTCTATTTCCTCTTCTGATATCATTTCTTCCATCAATCCTTTATCTTGTTCTGTTAGTCTTACTTTCCAATTTTTATTAATATACTCCTCTATATTCTCTAAAGATTTATCTTCTGCTGAATACAATTCTCGAAAAAATCCTCAAATATTTTTAATTTCTCTTTCATCAACCTTTTTTTTTTGCCAAATTTATCTTTAACTACGCCAATCATATTTCTAGTTTTTTTTGATTGTACTGATTTAGCCAGCATTTTAGAATTTTTATTACTATATTCAAAGTATTCCCTTTCCAAGTATATTAGATTTTTCTGAACTTCGTCCATTTCTATCTTTTCTAATTCATCTCTTTTTGCTTGTAATATTATTAATTTCTGTTTAGTTCTATCTATTATATAATCATTCTCTAGTTCCTTTATTTCTTTTTCTAATTTTAATTTTTTTTCTCCTAATTGTCTCTTTAATTTGCTTGATTCTTTAATGCATAATCCTCTTACCACTGCCTTCATTGTATCCCACAATACATCTTGTGTTACTTCCTTATTGTTTATATCCCAAATTTCTTGCCACTCCTTCTCTATTTTATTTACTATCTCCTTATAATTAAATAACTTAGTATCCAGTCTCCACCTTTTTGCTTCTCTATAATTCCTTTTCATAGTTATATCCAAGTTCATCAGAGCATGATCTGTCACTTTTATTGTTTCAATTTCTGTATTTATTAATCTAGGTATCATATTCTTTGAAACAAAAATATAATCTATTCTTGAGTAATTTTTATGAACTGATGAATAATACGTATATTTCTTTTCTTCACCCTTTATTAGCCTCCAAACATCTATCAGTTCATTTCTACTCACTAATTTATTCAAAATTGTTATATTATTATATCTATCTCTAATTGATGGATCTGATTTATCTTTCCATCTATCCATCACCATATTAAAATCACCTGCGATTATTGTATAGTCTCCTTTCATTTTTTTGATCTTATTAAATATTTCTTCATAAAACTCTTTTTGCTTTTCATTAGGTGCGTAAATATTCATTATGCCATATGTTTCTCCATCTATTTCACCTTGTATAATTACATATCTACCTTTTTCATCTAACTCCACACTTGTTACAATGAAATTGCATCTTTTGGAAATTATTATTGCAACTCCTCTTGATTTGGATGTACCAAATGCTTCCTCATAAATAGCTACCCAGTTCAATCTAAGCTCATTTTTTTTATCTCTTTTCCCATGTGTTTCTTGTAAAAAAATTATATCGGCCTTATCTTTTTTTAATATCGATTCTATCCTTTTTCTCTTTATTATTGACCCCAAACCTTTCACATTCAATGTTGATATTCTCAATCTATTCTCCATTTTTCATATTTTGAATTTTCTAATCCCACTCCCCATTGGCTCTTTAATGTGATGGTGCTCCCCCTTTCCCCTTCCCTTCCCCCCTCCCACTCCCCTCCCCCTTCCCGCCCTCCCCTCCCCTCCCCACACAAACATTTGTCCCCCCTCTTCCTCCAAAGCGCTTCTGCCTTGGAAACGACCAGCCATGGTCCTGGGGGGGGGTGTGAAGGTATGCCAACTCCCGGCATAGAGACCAATACCCTCTCCCGATTTATTTTTTTTCCCTCTCTTCCCCCTCCCTTCCCTCTCTCTACCCTCTTGCTTTATATATATATAAATCTATCTCTATGCATTTATAATCTATAAGAATATATTTTACTCAGTAGTCATCTACCCTTCTCCTACTCTATGAAGTTCTCTTTCTTCTTCTTCTGTTATATCATATTGTTTCTTCCAGTCCTCCTCAGCCTCTGTCCTTTCGTTTATCTCCCGAAGTCTTCTTCTTTGCTCCTCCTGTTGCTCCTCCCGCTGCTCCTCTTCAGTTACTCCTCCCACTACTCCTTCCTCAGTTGCTCCTCCCGCTGCTCCTTCTTCTTCCTTTTCCTCTTGCTGGATCAGTTTCAGTTCTCTCAGGAGTTGCAATCCTTGTTCAAGAGAATTTATTCTGTGGTATTTGCCAGCATATTGGAATTTCAGAAAGATGGGATATCCCCAACTGTATCTTATCCCAGCTCTCTGTAGAACTATGATGCAGGGTTTCATTTCCCTTCTCCAATTTATTGTTTCGCGGCATAAGTCATTATAAATTTCCACTGTGTTATCTCGATACTTCAATATTCCTGGATTCTTTCTAACAGCTCTCATCAAATCATCTTTCTTGTTGAAATTCGCAATTCTCATTATAATATCTCTGGGAATTATTCCTCTTTTTGCAGCTGACACACGATGAATTCTCTCTATGTCATGATCTTCCCATAAAATCTCAGGAACAATGCTTTTTAGCCATTTTAAAACTTCCTCTTTCAAGGATTTTTGACTTTGTTGTGGCTGCTCTGCGAATCCACGAATCCTCACATTGTTTCTTCTGTTCTGGTCTTGGAGCTGGATAATTTGTCTCTCTAACAAAGAAATCCTGCCATCATGTTCTGCTAGTCTGGTCTGCTGATTCCCTTGGGTTTTTTTTATATCATCCACTTTAAGGTCCAATGCTTTTAACTCCTGTGAGATTTTTTCCTGCAATTGCCCCATTTCTGCCCTTATATTAGATGTTATTGTAGTAACAAGAGCTTGATTAGACTCTGTAATAAGCTTATGTATAAAAGTTTTTATCTCTTCATTAGCTCCGTTCGCAGCTTTCTTCGCCGCCTCGTCTGTCATTTTTAAGGTCCTGCGGCTTAGGTGGGAGTCCCCTGAGTTTATCTTCCATTTGCAGCTGATGGAAGAGCAATCCAATTATTGGATTTTCCTCTGTGCTGAGGTGTTTTGTCCAAAGGAACGCTGAAGAGATAGTCAAAGGGTGACACCTGGCCTCAACTGGACACATATCAGGCTGCTCCTCCTTCTTGCTCCATTTCCAGGCCAAACTTAAATACATTTTAGGTCAAATAAAGTGGTCCTTAGTTAAGCCAATTTTCTCTGTCTGGTCTCATTATTCCATGGTCATCAATAACTATAATATATGTACCACCAATCACATAGATGATTTGTGATTTTTTTGTGCATGAACAGAAGAATACAATATGTGATTGTCTGTGTGTGGTCTACACCAACCAACGCTGCCATGATTCTTCTCTACATGTGGACTGACTCAGACATGTGATCATTTATTAGAGAATCCGGAACAAATTCAGAACATTTATCTCCTCCAAAAAGTTGTTTACCCTATTCACTGAATTGATTGTATGCACAAGGGATTAAGAATCAATAAAACTATTTGTTTTACTTTTTTGCACATTTACTTTCTTTGTTCTTTTTAAAATTATTTCCTTGCTTTTAATGAATAAATCCATTGTTAAACCTTTATCAAAAATGAACTTAATTAAACTCTCATCCATCTCCATTGACTCAAATCGGTACATATAGTGCATACAGAGAAAGGTATGGCAAATATGATTCAGTATCCACACTTAAATTCTATTATCTAAGTGGGCAAATATGTCAGTTTCCTGGTCTTAGACTTATTTTTTCTCATTTTTTTAAAGTTACATCTATTTTTTTAATGAAAAAATTATGCTGTTCTTTCCCAAGAACAGTTAAATCAGGAAGGGCTCTGAAAAGAATGGCTCTGAGTTTTTTGTGACAAGAAAAGTCTACATGGCATGGTTGATCGCTTCTGGCTCACTCACATTAAGTCATCCAGAATGGTGTAGTAGATTGACACCTCTGGAGATTAAGGTCCGAATCCCTACACAGGCATGGATTCCTGCTGGGTGACCTGCTGGGTGCTGAGTGAAAGGTAAGTCACACTCTCTCAGTTTCAGAGGATGGCAGAGACAAACCTCTTCTGGACAAATCTTGCCAAGAAAATCCCACTGTAGGGTCACCATAAGTCAGAAACAACTGGAAGGTCCACAACATCAGCAGTAGCAACAACAACAAAGAAAGTACAGCACCCACTATCAAGTACATATATTTGATCTTGCAAGCAACTTGTTTTAATTCACCAGATTTCATTAATTTGCTCTGCGGCAAAAAATTAAATCCACCCACCTATCTATGCTTATTTACCAAGGCATATTTGTATCCTATCTAAACAGTAAATGAAGGCTTCCTCTAAGCTACTTGAACAGCTGCAGATTTTTTTTCCAAGCAATAAAGGAATATTTATGCAAATACATTTTGTAAAATAATTCATATTTGGTCTAAATTAAGAAATAGATGTATAATGATTTACACAGGACTGTTAAAAATGTGATCTTAAAAAAAAGAAACAAACATTTTCTCTGTGTTTGTTCTTTGTTGTCTCTTTCTGGGATCCAACTTGAGGCCAGTTTTATCTGTGTGATCAGTGTCTGCCATCTCTTTCTCTCTCTCTTTCTGGCCACTTCTGCATGATGAGGTTCTTGTGAGTCATCCTGTCACAGTCCCAGCAGGGAAGGGAGCACGACAGGAATGCTCCCCTCTCCACAGGATCAGCTGCCTGTGGAAGGGAGCACAATGGCCACACCTCTTCCTTCCCTGGTGCAACTTGGCCCTTTCCCATACTGTGCTGGGGAAGGAAACATCGCCATCATCTTTCGTGCTCTTCCACAGGACAGGTAGGTGTGGGAGTGTTGTATGATCACGGATGCTAAATGGATTTTATATGTTTAGCAAATACCCCATAAGCACAATGCATGGGGATGGGATGGCAGCAGACCAGTGATGACATCATGCCGAAGCACTATTAGCCAACCGCTGCCATCCTGCCCCATAGTGGGACAGCCTCATTGTGTGGAAATGGCCTCTCTCTTTCTCCTCATGAGCCATAAATAAGAATCACTAATGGGCAGTTGGTAGAGAGATTTTACTAAGGATTTTAAACAGACAGTCAGGATTATTTCATTATTAATTGCTTCCAAAAATGAAACAATGTGAGCATACATTCAATATAATTTTAAATACGGAAAGCTATATAGATGACTGTGTGTATTCTGGATTTGTTGAATTAATGGTCACTCAATTAGTCATTCAGTTTAAAATGTTGACTTTAGATAGCAGTTTGTTCAAGGAGTGGCTCAAAAGTACAACCATTCTAGGAGAAGATCTGGAAGGCATCTTGTTGCAAAAAGCTTTATGTTCCTGTCAAAAGTTCCCATTAAGAATTAAGATTGTCACTGAAGTGGTAATTTGTAATTCACACAAAAGCATATAATAATGCAACATCATGATAGCAGATTGGGTGCACTAGAAAATATAGACGGGAATTGGGTGGTTGTCTTAATATGGTTTACCAAGTTTGTTGAGATTTCAGGGGGAAAAAAAGATCACTGTAAAATGTACTAAGGCAGGATAATAGTGGGTTCTGTTGTTCTCTGTCATGTTATGGGCTTATATATAAAATTGTTGCTTGATTTATTGTATGAATATGAGGTAAGTAGCTCTTGGGAGGGTGAGATAATGGAGTGCTGTAGAGAATACTGACTGGTGGAATGTTTGAGGGGATTTGTATGGGACAGTTGGTGAATGGTAATTAGAGTGAGTCTGAGTGGTGAAGAAAATTTAGTCTGGGGTTTGAGAAGAAGGAAAATACAAGGAAAAATGTATTTCAGGGGGTTTGATCAAGACCTGGAATGTGAGAAAGAACTTTGAGTTCAGTGATTGGTAAGAGTCCAACTTAGCCTGAGAAAAGACAGTATAGTGTTTCAAGTGGTATATATAAATAATCTGCTGTTTTCTGTTCAACTTCCATAAATAAAGGGTTTTTTTTTAAAAAAAATACACTCTTGGCCTCTGGAATTGCTATTATTCTGAGACCATTTCCGCATGATGATTCTCTTCTGCACCGTCTCACTACAGTCCCAGATCCAGAACAGAGCATGTCAGCCATGCTCCCCTCTGTACTTGCTCAGTCCATGTGGAAGAGAATGCAGTGGCACCACATCTTCCTTCTGGAGTGCAGCCAGGCTTTTTCCACTGCTGCACTATGTAAGGAAGCATCACTAATGCACTTCCGCAGCTTCCATGTGGCAAAAAGTGATGGGAGCGCCACATGTTTGCAGACACAAAATTGATTTTTTTCCATTTTGCAGAAACTGTGCAAGCATGATGCTCCATGACAGGATGGCAGTGGGATAGTGATAACGTCATGTGAAAGTGCGACCTGCCGATTGCTGCCATCCTGTGGCAGAAATGAGACGGTGATGTCATGCGGAATGGGCCCAAGATCTGAGTTTCAGACAAGGTGTCTGTGGTAGTGGCATTGGTAGAAGGGTATAAAAGTGGTATAAGTTCTCACAGTAAACTTGAGGGCATTTAGACTGGCCCCACATTGGTGTCACACAAGGCAGCAGGAGTAATTCTTTATATGTGGCAGAAGTGGGGTTCAAGGAAAGCCCTCACAGTAAGTGTTTGCAGTGAACACCATGAAGTCTTCCTATTTAGTGGGTTAGGTGTAAAGACTCCCATATTTGGCCACAGTGATAGAACTGCCTGAGAAGAATCCTCACAGCTGGTGGCAGTGGTGTGATTGCTTGAGTAAATATCCTCTCACACATGTATACAGTATTGAGATAACATGCGGAACCCTTGCATAAAGGCTGGAATCCTCCATATGTGGTATAGGCAGTAGTGGGATGTAAAGCAGAAATTTCCACACTCCTCAGCTACAGTACCTCCCAATTCCTGTGCCATTGGATCAGATGGACTGGTCCAATAGGAGGACGTGAGCTATCTTTCCCTTAAAATGTTTAAGGAGAGGCTGGATAGCCATTTATCAGAGATGCTGTAGTTGCATCATGAATTAGAGAACCCACTTTGAAAAATGGGATTGACAAGACAGTGTTACCCTGATTTATGGGGGTCCTGTGGGGGACACCTTAATATGCTTAGATCAATGGGGAATTAAAATTAGCCAGAGCACAGGCTGTAGCACTACGAAAGGCAGGGAAGCCTAGTGAGATCTTTAAACCCAATTTTTACGAGGTCAGGCCAAGTCCACAAACCACTCCAAATTGCTAATTTAATTACTTTTATTTAAAATAAGTCCTTGTGCACATTCACACTTACGCATTCACTCACTCAAGAGCTAAATAGAAATAAAAGAGAGGAAAATTGATAGGGGATTTTGGGGGAGGTATTTCTGGGTTATACTGCACCTGGTCCTGAAGATTGAAGATGGAGACAGCAGTGGAGCAAGAGAAAAAACTCAGCACATGGAGGGCTTAGGGGATTGCTGGACAGAGTGACGTGGAGCCAAGAGTAAACCGGAGCTATCTGAGGAACTGCTTGAAAATCGGTTCTCTTTATAAGGGAAAATGTATCCGGAGGGCTAATCCTTTCCCAGGGAGAACAATGGGTTGAGGAGCTAAGACAAAGCTCCAAAATGTACATGATTGGGAGAACAAAGCTCCAAAATGTCAGAGTTCCTTGCCTGATTGGTTTTTGCCGGGGTTGTCAAAAGCTGCGGCTGTATGTAAATCACACTGTTGACTGTTTGTCAGGATCACTAATCCTGTCAATCTTGCTTCTCGGGGCAGAGGACTCTTTATATATTTTAATGTGTGCATGTCTGGAGGGCTCCTGGGGCTACATGACAGATTGTTTACTTGCCAGACTAAGTTTTTCCTGATTGTGGCCATTCAGCCATGCCTGCCTGCGTGCTCGTCCGGGGGACCCTCTCAGGCACGTGGAGATACATTTTTAATCGTAGATATTAATAAATTGTAGACCCCGGTAGAGGGCTAATCCACTACAATAACAACAGTCTCCAAGCGTCCTTTGAATTCTATGGCCATTTCCGCATGACGTGGCTATCCTGCAATGGCAGTGGATTGTTTCTGGTCCAGGAGTCATGCTACCACATGATGTTGTCACTATCCAGCTGCTATCCTGTCCCCAAGCATTGCAAAACCACCTTATATTATTTCCAGAAAATATCTGTTAAGAGCCTTCATTGGTGCTTCAATCCCATCAGCCGGCTCAGTGTGGTACTGTAATAGCACTTGATAGTACTTCCTATCCTCATGGATCCAGGAGTGGGCAGGGCGTTCTCAGGTTGTCGCTCGCTGAGCTATTCCCATGGCATGGTAAATTTCAAATCTATTACCTCTCCATGTTTATTTTACATTTCTTCTTTGAGTTATTTTTTCTTTTCTTTTTTTAAATACCTTTTTAAGAATTATAGCACAAAAGTTCAGTAGTGTACTGGGGTGTCATGCTGTTACAACATGATGAACTAGTATGGCTTCCTTCCCGCCTCCCCCCATAAAAAGCCCTGACCAACCAGGGCAGTGGGACAGGGTGAAGGAGGGAAAGGGAGTGGCCAATGCCTCTGTAGTGTGGAAGGAACACCGGTGGCAATACCGCTACTCATCCATTGTAACGGAAGAACATACTAATGGGGTATGATACAGAAAGAGCCTATGACTCTCAGATGTGCTTCATGTCTTCAGTCTGAGCAACTTGTTGCTGAGGCAAGTAGCCTAATTTCTGTTCCATATTATCAATGCACTCGGCTCCCACCTGCTCTTTGCCAGCCATCTGTTTTCCTTATTATTGCCTGACTGTTACAGAGTACTCGCCTGTCCTTAAGCCAGTTGGCAAATTATGGCAAAATTTGTCCAAGAGTCATGCAAGTGTGGTTGAAATCTAACTAAACAACATTTGTAGGGCATGTTACACCTTCTTTTGAATACGGAAAGAAATCATTTTCTGTAATAATTACAAAACATGATCATTATAAACAGGATTCTTTTTCACTCACTACACAACCAAATAGCACACCACATAGTACTTATCTATATATACTTCTTCTTACACATTCCTGCTTATAAAATATATTAATAAGAGTCACATTTGGGAGAACAGAGAGTAACATTCCTTGTATTTCTATAATCTAGGAAAGAGGATGAATCACATTCTTGTTTGAGTTTCTCTGGCTTGTTTACATATTGGTCACAAAGCAACTCTGAAGAGGCAAACAATTTTCTGAAAAGCGGACTTGTTTTCCTTGCCTGTTTGTTTATCAAATGTTTGACATTTGAGCCCCAGGCCAACTGTGTCGGAAGAATCAAATGTACTGCATTGCAATCTGCAAAACCTTCCCAACCATCTCCTTTGTTCTCACAGAATCCAGGTGACCAACAAACATTCCTGGACTTGCACAAACTTAATCCATTTAATTTTAATTAATGTATGATGTGAACATCTATGCCTGAAGGACTTCTTCTGCATATTCTCATGGTGTTTTGTCAAACTTCACATAATGGCATCACTATCAGCTCACTTTAGAGAACCAGCCTAGAATTTTTTGCATGATATTCTGCATACCAGGAAGCAGGGAGGTCTCCTTTCCCTGTGCTCTCCTTTTCCCTGGACTCTCTGGGTGGTTCTGGATGACTCATTTAGTCATCTGAAATACAGAAAGAGTATTTGACCACTTGCGTATATTCTTTACTACTTCTGTAGAATTCCAGAGATGTATCCAAATGGATATTTATTTATTTAAGATATTTAAGACAACAAAGGATCCCAAGGAGATGAACAAATACAAACAAAACAGTACAAAATGTTTTTTAAAAAATAAATAAATAAAATACTCTTGAAGAACTCTGAAAATCATAATTAAGGAAAAAAAAACCCAATCCTAATACATAGTTTTAGAAGATTTTAAACAGAAGAATTTCAGACATTAAAAGTCATATGGAACAGCACTGGCTACCCACCAGAAGCTTAAAAGAGTTGAATCCTACTTAACCTTCTACTTAACTTAACCTTACACTGTACTGATATAGTTACATGACATTTATTTTCTTGATATGAAGATTCAATATGCATGACATTTGCTAGGCTGTTTTTGTAAAGTGGCTTCCATCACTTGCCTTCAGAATACAGCCTGGCAATTTCATGCACATTTAATGTTTATATCTGATGCAGCTATTAGGTGACCATAAAATATCTCAGACAAATGTAGATACCTGACTTGTTAGGAAACTAGTATGCTGGTTTTTTGTAGGTTTATTTTTCCCCCCACATTGTGGAATGGGTTTATTTGGTTTGATGGACATTTGTATCCATATAACTTATGTACTTGATTATTTTATTTTTCTGTGTCAGCCTGGAGCTCATTTTGGTGGGTAAAGTGTGATATAGAAGTTTCCCAAATAAATAATAAATGTTTGTTTTGATCATTTGAAAACTTATTCTAGGATTCCTGGAAACTGAAACTATAACAATATTAAATTTTGAAGGAGCAGGCCTGAACAAAAGCAGCTGAATTCCCAAGGTGGTGAAAGAGCTAAGATAAACAAAGTACCTTATTGCACAATAAGAATGCTATGGGCGCAATCCAGTGAAACTGAAGCAGTGAAGAAAACTCCTCTGTCTTTCCCCTCCTCTACCTTTTGTTATTGAAATAACTGGGTGTTAAAATTTGTGGAAGAAATCTTCTATATACACTCAAGTCTTCATCAAGGAGAAATGGAAGGTGGGTTGTCATCTACATAGCACATATGCTGAACATAACATGAAAGAATGTGTTTATTGTTAATGTATTAAAAAGATACTTCAGAAATATGCTTATTATTAATGCATTTTAATGATATTTTACGTATACATCTGTTTACTGACAGATGCAACACTCCCTTCTTCCCTCCCTCTCCCTCCCCCCCCTTTCTCTTTCATGTAGTTCTTGAGCCATCTGCAACACCTCTTTGGAAAGATTTTAGACACAGAGAATAGTACACTCACCTTAAAATGGCTTAAAAATGGATTTGCTCACCAGTTTACAGAGATGGGTAGGGAGTAGTTCAAGACTATAACTTTACACAGGTTAAGTCACAGATGCTATGTGCATGGCTTGATTTCTCATCAACTTGATTTCTTCAGACGTGATTGCTTGCAGCTAAATGTGAGAACCTACTTTATTGAAAGACATGCATTTGAAGTAATGTGAAGTGATATAAATGTACCTGCTGTACTATGTCTCATTCACACAGTTAAATCATCAAGTGATGTTTCTGTCATTGTCATGTGGTACAAATGTATATATGAAGCAGGCCATAGTAATATTGATGTGGGTAAATTCAATTAATCCTGGGGGCAGGGAATTGTCAGATTAACAATTTGTAAGCCATTCTCAGTGCCTTTGAGGCTAAGAAGCAGTGTATAAATACTCTTAACACAAATAAATATATAAATAAATGACTGTGTAATATGTAAACTTTCTTGGCTGCATCAAACAGGAACAAGCCAAATGAAGAGAGACAATAATAGTTCTGGTTCTTTCACATGGATGAGATGTTTGGAAATGCATGAATAAGACTTGATCCTTACACTAATTACACTGGATCCTTTCTACAAACTGTACAAAAGTGAAACAGAGCCAGTGGATCCTCTTTCCCCAGACTTGGAGAGCACCTAGAATGACCCTATCATCAGCTCGATAGATCTCTTATAGATTTGTCCCTCTGTGCCATGAGTAGTTCTACTGGAGAAGAAACAAAGGGAATAAAAGTCAGGAAAAACATGGGAAGCTTCTAACTCTCATTTGATAATTCTTGATTAGCACATTTTGTCTTTCTGCCCAGGTGAGTTCCTGCCTGCTTCTTCCCTTTTCCTGAGAGTGGGGAGAATGAAAATGACAATATGTCTTCCCACTTCAACCTTTCTGGCCTTCCCTTCAGCTTGGTCCTTGGCACAACAGTGACAATGCCTGGCTCAGCCTAGTCTTGACTCTGAGGAGAAATTAGTCTCTCTTCCTTCCTTTACTTACTATTTCTCAGGACTGTCTCAGCCTCAGCAGTCCAGACAGTGCAGATTTTGCTGTGAAAGAAAATTCCCCTCTTTTAGTCATTTGCACATTCCTCCTCCATTTCTCCCTCTCCTTTGCTCTCCCTCAGCTCAGGCTCCTTGAATACTGGGAGAACACTATGGAGAAATACCCATTTTTTTATGCAGCAGGTAGAAAACTAGTAATTATTGTCCTTGCCTTTGAGGTTGAAATAGTCAAGAATTATATCTCTAGTATACATTGACATTATGGTCATTTCCACACAGAGTAATAAAAACAGTGCAGTGCATCCTCCACGGAGGACGTCTGCACCTTGGAGCAGACTGGGTCTGGACTACTTAGTGTAGATCCGCACCTCAGCCTACTCCAGAACGACCCCAAGTGGTCCTCCAGCGTGCTTTTGAAAGACCTGATTTTTTCTGTTCTTTCAAAAGCCTGAAGCACGCCACTGCGTGTCTGCTCTCCGGTACAGATTTGCAGACTCGCACCAATTTGAGCCTGCAATCTGTGAAGGGCGGGCTTTAGGCTGGTGAGCTTCAATGGTTGGTAGGGACCCACAACCAACTGGAAGCCACCATTTTGGACGCCGGAGCAGTGCAGATCTACAACCACACACTGCTCCGGAACAGCCTGGACCGGACTGGGAATCCAGAAGATCCGGTAAGTAGTGGCAGGGAGTGATTCCCTTGCCCCGTGCTGAAATGGCCTATGTGTGTAAAGTATGGATGTAAAGACTCTTCAAAATAATCCTTCACTAAATATCTCCTACCCATCAACCCAAACATTTCTGGAATTCATGCTCATAGTTACAAATGTGTACTCTAGAGTTCCACATTCATAAATGGTTCAATATTCACAATCCCTATGTATTCAACAAAGTAGGGAATACATAGGGAATACATAGGGATCACAAAACTCTCCCAGTTCTGACTTACCAGATATCAGCTGTTGTAAGCAATGAGATCTGTTCTCCTGTTGACTGGAACACAGCAGACTGGTATTTCCAGCTCCCTCTCACCACTGAAGTCCAATGCAAGGAGGAATTGCTACAAAGATCCTGCTTCTGATTGTCACACAGGGGATAACGCACAGAAATGGATGGAAATGTCAATCTGATTCTCCCTCATCATTCTCAGTAGCTGCTACCAGGATTAGTGGGGTTGGGCCAGCTGATCTTACCCATTGTCAGCTGCAGTGAGATTTTTCATCTCTGCACAGAAGTGAAAAGACTAGCATTTACCTTCCCCAGACACAGCAGCAACAGTAGAGAGAAAGAGGATTGAGATTCTTGTAAGAAGAGAGAGAGAGAGAGAGAGAGAGAGAGGATTGAGATTCTTGTAAAAAAATAGATGAGGTCCCCCCAAAAAAATCTAACATTATTTCTTGGCACAAAATGTTTATCTGAAAACCATGATGGATAAGGCAGGAAGTCAGGAAGTTACCTGTATGCAGGGAAAATTGAAATTCCTTCCATGGTTTCAGGAATGTAGAACTAGAACTCATTGGGGATCAGGAAATACCTTGACAATATAAGATGTTTATGTTTTGCTTTATTTTGCCTGATTTTATTTTACTTTTACAGATATACCTCAATTAACAAAGCAGATGTGTTCCTGAGCATTACTTCATTGACAGATAATTGCCATGAGCAGTTCAACATGTCTCAGTAAAGTTTTACTCAAAACTAATGATATGAACAAGTGATATAAAACAAACAGTGCAGGTAAGCCCTCCAAAAGTAAATAAAAATATTTTGATCCAGCTAGAAACCACTTGAAGCCTTCTTCCAATATGGGTTCAGAAAGGATTTCACTAGCCTCCACTTTTTGTTACAAGGTTGATTTTAATGGCCAGATCTATCCTATTTTTTTAACACATTGAAGGGAGGTGGGGGGAGAGCCGGTGAGGCATGCTTATCTGCTTTCCCCTTTTATCTCTATTTGCTATCATGCATATTCAGTACGAGAGGGACTGTTGTAGGCAGGCACATAGAACTACAATGGGATTAGCTAAGGCAGAATCTTGTCCTTTCTCAGATCAAGTTTTACTGTGTTGTTGAGTGCAGTAACATTACAGCAGCACAACACCAAAAGTGTTTCTCTAGCCCTCCTTCACCATCCTTCTATTGCCAATGATGTTAAAAAAAAATTCAGCCAGCCAGAGGACAAGCAGGAAATGTAGGTATTTAGTGGGCATATATTAAAAAAAAAAAAGAAGACTATCTAAAAAGAAGCTTTTTTTTTTGCTTTTTTTTTGTCAGTGGCTTTGTTAACTCAGTTATGCCTGTATTTTCCCTTCCATTTTCTGGCTGTGGGTAGAAGAACTGTGAATGCAAACACTGGTATACAGCAAGATTCTCAGCAGGATCAGAAAAATGTTCCACAGTTCACACAGCAGAAGTTGGCTTATCTTTTCACATGATAGTTAATAGAAATACTTAGCTATAAATCTGTTTATGAGAATACTAATTTCTCAGAAACTTAAAATGACATTTCATGTTCTACTATCTCCATATGGAATTAGTGTTTTAATATAACCAAATTAAAGCTGTAATACTTGGAATCTCTGATGTAAGTCCTAGCCAAATCATGAGCTGACTTCTTCTGACCTTAGAAAACCATTATTGTTTCAACTGCTTCCCTCTTTAATTTTGAAATCTCTACCTAATATATCTTATGAACTTTTTGCCAGCATGAAAGAGATAACATATATATTAAATGCTTCACATTTGCAAACATCATGGTATTATAATAGAAAGACAGATGTTAGGCTACAAGGTGGACCTCCAATAATGCATCACCGATTCCCACCAAAAAATGTTCACTCTCAGCTATTGTTATCAACAGAGTACAGCAATTTGAATGCATGTAGAGCCCTGCCACTGTGCAACCGAAATCACTGCAGGATACTCTATGCATCTTCCTACCATACTTTTTGATTAGCCAAGTTGAAGGGAATTCTAGCTCAAAAAGCATCAGGGCCACATATTTCCCAACCTTAGGCCATTTCTGCACTGTTATAATGTTATTATTCCACTTTCAACCTCCTGTGTAATTCTGGGGTCTGTAGTTTACTGAGGCCAAAGAGCTCTCTGGCTGAGAATTCTAAATGCCCCTCCCTAAACTGCAAACCCCAGGATTCCACAGGGTGTTGTAAGTGGAATAATAGCACTATAACAGTGTAGTGTGGAAATGGTCCTAGTCTACTTCAACCAAAAGGCTGAAGCTTCCCTTTCCAGTCTTGCTACCTCAGTTTCTAACTTGTTTCCTGAGAATACTTGAGATTTTCCACATACAAGGCATATACCGTATCATAGCTTTGTGGTCTCTGCAGATATAACAGCCAGCTTTGTGATTTCATCACAAATATTGTGCAGCACGGTAATCTCAGTAATACTAACATAGTGTGTAACTAACCTGGGTGTTAACTTTGCAGAGGCCACAGAGCTATGCTACAGTATATGCCTTATATTGTGAAATCCATAGTTAACAATAGAAGGGAAACAGTCCATTTAAGATTAATGTAGTTCACGTACATATTTATTTCACCAAGAATGTTTCCTCCACAGGTAACAATACAGGATAGAAAGTTCAAAATATTCTAATTAGTTCAACGTAGTGACAGGATACAAACATATGGAATGGGACGGTAAGGGTAACTGTACTTTTTTTTTTTTAATTACTACTTTGAGATCAATGTTAAGCCTGGGCATGTTTTCTTAAGCTTTATAAAGCTAGCCATGTAGAACCCAAGCTTAAGACATGTGACCTTTGCTTAGTAATGATACTGTATAATATCAAAAACTGTGCTTGTTTACACTTACAATGCATATATCCACAGTTTGCCTGCGTCTTTCAGACCAAAATTCAGAGGAGGAGGATGTATTGCCTGAGACTATCAAAGCCCTTGACCTGGTCATTGCTAAATCAAGCAGAGGAACTTTAGTATATTTTCAGAAGAATTCTTTCCTTTGTTGCTTTAAATGACAGTAACTATGTAAAATGTTATATAAAATACCTCCTATAACTGTTTTAATATTTTAAATATCCTCCTATTAAGTGAGGAATTTTCACTCACCAGTTCTAGTCCTGCTCTCTGGAATAAGAGTTGTCTTCTGTATGACAAGATTTCACACATCTGATAACTGATACATCTCTCTTTTATCTTGTCCACATACATAGCTCTTCCAACCATTCTTCACAGGATTTGCTTTCCAGAACCCCCACCTATCTGCCTGATTCTAGATTTATCCCAGTATCTTCTTAAAATGTGGAGCCAGAAGTAGGCACACTATTTCAAATACTGCTCCTCAAGGACAGGATAGAGACAAACTTTTACATCTCATAATCTGCACATTAAATAAAGATTAGAGCACTTCATTAGCTGGCTCAAACTGCGACACTATTCAGCTTGTGAGCAACTTAGATTCTATAGTGTAAAACTTCTTGCTCACTGTACTGTTGCAGAAACACTTGGAAAATCTCTGTGTTTGCAAGACCTTCTTGCAGAAGTGGAAGAGCAAAAACAGTGGTGGCAGTGGTGGCAGCTATGGTAGCTACTTTCCACTTTTCAGAGGCAACTCCCAGCCAGCTGTTTCCTCACTTTTGTATTCTAGGCTCTTTGGAGTTCATGGAGCCAAGGCCCTAGAGGACAGTGGTTCAAAATCACCTACACTGTGCCACAGTGTAGGTGATTTTGAAAGTTACCTATTCCATGGTGTCTTGGCTTCAAGGATTCCTTAAAGATCCTTGCCTTCTTCCTCCTATACATATATTTGTTAATTAATTATATTTCATCAGAGTGTTCACTCTGCAGTCAAACTGATTTCTTTAAATCCCTTTAATTTTTCTTTCTGTTGGCAATAGTTTCAAATTCTATCCTCTTTTTGCAGAATCCCATACCCTCTCAAACTTTTTTTCTCTCCATAAGCATCTGTAGTCATGCGAACCCTTCCAGTTCCCCCCTAAGCTCTTTGAAATTACTTCTCCTAAAGCCTAAGGTACATTTTGCCTACTCACACTTTTTACAGCCCTCACTGCCAAGATGACATGGTCACTTTTCCACAAGGTACCTGCCACATTCATTTCATCAACCAGTTCTTCACTGTGTGTCAGAATTATACCTAGGATAGCAAATCCCCTTCAATTTTATTTCACTTTCTCAGACATGATGTTGTTAACAGAGCAAGGCAAAATGTTATTGGATATTCAACCATTTTTCAGAGTAAAACTTCAGAAGATGTCAGGATGGTTAAAATCTTCCATCACTAATATTGCTCACCTTTGAGAAAGTTTTGTCATCTGTTCCATGTCATCCATCTTTTCCCGTTGTCTGGGTTGTCTGTAGGCTCCTGTCATGTCAGTATTACTTTTGTTATTTTCTCCTTTTCTCCTTATCCCAAGGCTTTGGGCAGAGCTTCTGTTCTCATATGCATGGATTTGTAATTGTACTTTTCTGCTGGGCACATGAATTTGATGCCCACATAAAACAAACAAAAACAAGGAGAAGACAAACAGAAACTGCTCACATGTATTTTATTGTACAAGCAAACACTGATGCCTCAGCATTTAAATGCCCTTTCTGCACCCTACCTTATATCACTGTTGTCCTTCAGTGGTGATCCCAGCAGTGGATCTGCTGGGAAAACAGTGTGATGGGAGTGCTCCTCTCCACACCAACTGGCTTCCTATTGAAGGAAACACAATGGACACACCTCTTCTTTCTGTAGCACAGCCGTACACTTTCCCAGGCTGTGCTTGAGGAAGAAAGTGCCTCCATCACACTTCTGGTGCTTCCACAGGCCAGGTAAATGCAGGATGGCTGTGCAATTGTGGGTCATTGATGGGCAAAAGTCATCAACGATTTAATCCACCAACATGCTGCCTGGCGATAGAAGAAGGGTGGGACCATGACCATGACAGTGTCATGCTGCAGTCCTGGTCCTCTCCTATCCCCATGCTGGGATAGGAGGCTGCTATGGAAAGGGCCATAGACTCACATTTGAGTTGATTGTTGTGACTTCCACAGAACCATTAATAATTAATACATTAATAATAATGCAAAATTACTGTGACATAAAAAGAGTCTAAAAAGTACCTATTGCTTAAAAAGATAAGTTGGTAAATACTGCAGGTAAGTTGGTAACTATTGTAACAGTGCAGTGTGCTTTATGTGACACACAATGGCCATTTCTGCACAACGTTGCTACAGCACAACAGCAGGGGTTTTTTCCGGTCCAAGAGTTATTCTACCGCATGATATGATCACTATCCAGTTGCTATCCTATCCCCAAGTGTCACCAAAGCACTGTATTCTATTTCCAGAAAAAATCCATTAAGAATCTCCTTAGTGCTTCCATTCTGTCAGCCACCTCAGTGCAGTACCGTAATACCATTTGATAGTGTTTTCTGTTATCATGAATCCAGCAGTGAGTGGGGTGTAGGTGTCCCCAGCTTGTCTCTCCCTCAGCTACTCCAATAGCATGGTAACTTTGAAATTGATCACCTCTCCATGTTTATTTTAAACTTCTCATTTGGCTTAAAAGTTTTTATATTTTTTTTAAAAAAATTAAGCATTACAGTGCAAAAGTACAGTAGTGTACTGCTGTATCATGCTGTTACAACATTGGTGCACTAGTATGGCTTCCAACCCCCCCTCCAAAAAAAAAAAAAAAGCCCAACCAGGGGCAGTGGGGTAGGGTGAAGGCAGAGCAGGAGTGGGGCCAAGGATGCCATAATGTGGAACAAAAACTGACGGTAATACCGCTACTCATGCACTTAAGGTGGAAGGGTGTGGAAAAGAGTGTTCCTAACCAACAACATTGCATGAATGGCAATTCTGGGGTTGTAACAGTACAACATGCTAATGGCATTTAATGAGGAAATGGCCAATGTAACTTCATTCATTTAATTATGTCTGCAGTTTTTAGTTCCAAAGCAAACGATTAAAAAACAATATCATTGATGTTTTGTGATTGGTACATTTAACCCTATGTTACATGATCTTTTGAATACCCATGTGTATCCAAAACTCAGATAATTTCAGTATCACAGGATGTGGTTCATTTTTTTCCATTGACAAAGGATATAATAAAAATATAATCCCAGTTTATATTTTCATGAAGTTTGTTTAAAAATGTGGTGAGAGATGTCTGCTAGCTCCGTTCTCTGTGTAATGATTTTGCTCACACAAAAATAAGAGTCTGAAGAGAGACATCCTTTCTATCCAAAGAGTCTTTCTGTACAAGGAAGAATACAGGGATATTTAGAACTTTCATTAGAGAAGGGTTTGTCTTTTTCACACATCCCACTTCCATGAGAACAACCTGACAATGTAAAGTCTGTCCTTTCTTCATGTGTTTATATAACATGTGTCACAAATATTTGAATAAGGCTAAAGAAGGAAGTCATATTTAACAGGAATAATTCTAATGGATGTTTTGGAAAAAGCTAATGTTTAATACAATGCAAATGTTTAATGAAGGAAACAACTGTTCCGTTTGTTCAAATTGTATCAGCTGAATCCTAGCACATTCATGTAATTCATGTCAAGATAACATAAAACAAGTGGCAATTTTGTCATGGCTAACTTATGTCTCACTGTTTTTGGTGGATGTGCTTTATGTAGGACTAATTTTAGATTCAACCATTGTAAAGTAAACAAACAAACAAACATGGCTACCCATTATCTCAGTTTTTCTTTTAAAAAATCAGATAGATGATAGATAGATAGATAGATAGATAGATAGATAGATAGATAGATAGATAGATTCTAAAGTCTATTTCCTCACAAATATTCTATTTATATAAGATTAAATTCTAAAACATAATTTTATATTTAAAAAGTGAGGAATACATATTTTCACTACTTTATACTAACATTGCTCTGCCTTCACCCAAGGAAGGAGAAGAAGAAGGAAAGAGGAGATGAACAAGAGGGAGAAGATGATGAATGAGAAAATAAGAAGAAAAGACATGGGTTGTCCAGCTTGAAAAGAAACTCAGATAACTCAATACATGCATATAACTATTTATTGTTTTGTAAAATCATATTCATGTAGTTTTAGTGCTTGTGTTATCACATTTGTTACAATCCTAGTCCCATTGACACAAACATTGATTGGGTCACTAGCATTAAGCTCTCTGTTAGTCAGAGTACAAATAGATCAGGTCCTTACTGCTATTGTCTGTTAATCAACAATGACTATATTTTGGGATGTGGACATGTACATGGAATCACACAAAATGAGAGATTTGGGCTGCAGAGTTCCCAATAGTCTTTGTGTTATGTAATTATGAATGTTTTCCCACTATGAGATGATCTGATTCATTTTGGCTGCCTGAAAACACAAATGTGTCTGGCTTAAATAAAATAAAATAACATATTGAGTCAGATATTTAAGTTTTACCTTAAGTCTGTTTAAATCAAAATCTTATTTCAGTATTTTGTGGCTAAATCCAATGTTAGTCTTATCAAGAGCGGACACAGTGAAAGGAATGGGGAAGAAGTAAAGTCCCCTTGTTTTTGTACCCACTGCAGGTAGAACTATTGTTGGTTCAACCTTTCATTCTGAGCAATACAATACAGCAGGCCTAAAAACATGTCTGAGCATGCTTCAGATCATAATAATCATGATACTAGTTTTTATGTTAAAATTGTGTCCAGTTGTTGTGAAATGCAATATAGAGTTCTGTGCAGCAGCAATGAAATTTCAGTGACCAATTAGCTGGTGAACAGATATGCCATTTTATGACTATGCTCAAGAATACAGGATAGTTACTAATTTGAATCCAATAAAAAGAAAACTCTTCTACCAAAACTATCCCTGCATTATTCATAGCTGAAAAGTAACACAAGATTTACTGAGCAAAAAAACAAAGTGTTTTACACAGCAGTTTCAATAATACATGCCTCGGTACTCAAAATTCTTCAGCAAGCCATTTCTTAGCAGATACATGGAAATTATTCAGCAAGGCCTGTCACTTAAATCTTATAAGATCCATGTTTAGATTCAGTATTCAGTGCTGCCAGTGACAGCTCTGCATTAGTTTCATTGCCAGCCAAAAGCACAGAGAAAGATAATTATGTATTAAACATGCAGTTTCCATACAGTGATGTTAATTAATCTTTAGCGTTCTACTGGATGGTGCTGTGCTTTCCATCCAAAGAATTAAAATAGACTGGTTTGCCTTCTGTGTGAATCTATTGCTAAAAATGAAATGCATCAGCAAAAAGTTCAGAAAAGTTTTAAATTAGCAGCCTTTGCTGTATACAGATGTAACATTTTCAGGGAAATTTGCCCTCTTTCACTACTTGTCTCCAAGCTAGCGGTAGCTGAATAATCATACACATGTCAAAAAAAGTAGGTTTCACCTGAAGAATTCCAAAGTAAAGAAGCAATGCTTAAACTAACGAACTGATCTTTTTATCAGAATATTAAGGGTGTTTTAATTTAATATGAAACACATGCACTATTTCCTAATGGTCATTTTCATAAACAAACTTGGAAAAGAAATACTATTTTAATACTAAATAATTCCCTTGGTTTAATGCCACTTGACATAAGGTACAGTTGGCATAGACTAAGAGGGGAGAAGATCTTTCTGTAGAGCAGGAAGAGTCATCCAAAGAAAAGTGATTTGCTTCTTTAAAGGAGAGTTTCAAAACTAAGGAGGAATTAGTATAAATAAGGCCTGCCCCATCATTAGGCAGAATGAGGCAGTTGCCTTGGGGAACAGGTTTTGTTTATGTCTCAGAAGGGCAATAAATAGTTATTTACTGTGTAGTAGTTACATTGTTAATCTCACAGATGAAGATAGGTGCTTGTGGATTCTCTGCCTCATTTCCCAAAATGCCTTTTGGATTTTTGGATAATGTGTACCTATGATTTAAGGTGTAAGATAGAGGGAGGGAGGGAGAAAGACTATTTGATATTCCATTTCAGGGTGCTGAATGGCTTTCCAATCTTGAATCCAATTATAATCCTACTGTTTTAAGTCTATAAAGATGCTGGTGTAAATTCTCCTTTTGTAACAGATCCAATACGTATCTCCTTTCATGTCCTCTGCATCCATATATATGACATATACATGTCAGTACCACTTCATATTCACTTGAATCTGGCAGTTGTAGCTTATCGAGAGGCAGACATTTCTGAAAATTATAAACCCTTTGAACAAGATTGGATAACTTTGACCCTTTAGCCATTTTGACCAACTGCTCTGAGAACTATCAAGTATGACCAATGACAAGGGATCATGGAGCAGTAGAACGTCTTGAGGGTCATGTGTTTTCCATCTCTTCCTTAAAGAGGAACTCTCTTTTCACATAGAGATGAACACAGTGACCAACCAGTCTACTGTGCAAATGTGTCCTTTCCCCAACACAGTTTGATTATTTATTTGTTTCATTTCCCACTTTTCTCCCAAATGCGATTCAGTATATATTAAAAGAGAAGACTTAAAAGTCTTTAAGACTTTTAAAGACTTAAAAGTCTTTAAGTGAGGCCTGGTGGCGCAGTGGTTAAATGCCAGTACTGCAAGCCACAAGGTTGTGAGTTCGATCCTGCCCGGCTCCAAGGTTTGACTCAGCCTTCCATCGTTTCGCAGGTCGGTAAAATGAGTACCCAGCTTGTTGGGGGCATGTATAGAAATGTTTTGAAAATACATGCTATTTGTAATTTGTTCGCCGCCTAGATCCATATGGAGAGGTGGGATACAAATAAATAATTAAATTAAAAAAATTAAATAAAACAGTGTGAAGTACAAAAGTTTATAAAGCATTACATGGAACTTTCAATTAAATACTATTTTTAAAACTTTAAATTTAAAGCTATTTAACTCTTACAATTCATAATGCATATTAAAATAATACTCGCAGTTACACATCACTCCACCCTAGCCAGCCAAGTAGGCCTATTTAAACAAGAAGGTCTTTGTCTGCTGGTGAAAAGACAACAGACAGGTGGCAAATCAAAATTCCCATAGAAGAGTATTCCAATACCTGGGAGCAGCCACCAAGAAGGGTCTCTCTTGTGTCCCCACCAATCAAGCCTAGGAGGGTAGTGAACAGAAAGCCCTCCCCAAAGATTGTAAGACTCAAGCAGGCTTATGTGGGGAGATACAGGCTTTCAGATAGTTTGGACCTTATTTATTTATTGCATTTATATGCCATCTTTCTTCCAGAGTGGGACCCAAGGCAGCTTCCAGAACAGTTAAAAACATTTACAATATTTTTTTAAATAATTAAAATCAAACATATAAAAACAATGTAAAATCATTATGAAAACATACAAAGATTAAAAATAAATAAATAAACCATACCAATAAAATAAAAAGCTCACCTGCTTACATATTAAAAACCTGCTTGAACAAGAATATTTTTGCATGCAGGTGAAAAGAAAACAGTGGGGCAGCCTAGCCTCATGTGGAAGCTATATGGCCAAAGCATTATAGGGGTTTATAGGTGAAAACAAGCATGCTGAATTGTGCCTGGAAGCAGATAGTTAACCAATGAAGCTGTTTCAGCAAGCAAATTATATGCTTCCTATAACTAGTTTAAGTCAGCAGAGTAGCTGCAGTATTTTGAACCTGCTAAGGTTTCCAAACAGTTTTCAAAGGCAACCTCACATAGAGTGCATTACAGTAAGCCAACTGGGAGGTAGTCAAGGCATGTGCTACTGTGGATAAATCTAGCCTCTCAAAGTAAGGGCATAGCTGGCACACTAGTTTTCACTGGCCACTCCTGGCCACCACTGAAACTTGAGCATCCAGGTTCAGAGATGACTCCAAAAATATAGCCAAGCTATAAACCTGAGATTTCAGCGGGAGTGTAATCCCGTCTAGCACAGGTTAAATTCTTGTCTCCTTGTTAGCCTTCCAGCTAATCAGGAGAACTTCTGTTTGGTCTGGATTAAACCTCAGTTTGTTTGCCCTCATTCAATGCATTACTGACAACAGACACTGGTTTAGCATCAAGACAGCTTTCTTAGAGTTAGGTGAAAAGAAGAAAAAGTTGAGTGTCATTTGCATATTTGGGATACTGAATCCAAAATGTCCAGACAACCTGTCCCAGTGGTTTCTGTGTTAAAGAACATGAGGGACAAGACAGCTATGCGGGACACCACAGGCCAATGGCTAGTCTGCCAAACAGGAGTTCCCAGCACAAACTTCTGCACTGGCCTCTCCTGGAAGAAACGGAGCCACTGTAAACATTGCCTCCCAGGACCCATCCTGGAGAGGCAGCCCAAAAGGATACCATGGTTGAAGGACACTGAGAGATCTAGAAGAACCAACAGGGACAGTTTCACCTGTCCAGTTCTTTGTATAGGTCATCTACCAAGGCCACCATAGCTGTATCTGTCCCCCAGCCAGGCCTGAATCCAGACTTAAATAGATCTAGATAATCCATTTCATTTAGGAACACTAGAAATTGGAAGGCCATAACACATTTCAGAATCTTGCCCAAAAAGAGATGTTAGAAACAGGATGATAATTGTCCAACAAGTTTTCTTTCTTTCTTTTACTTTCTTTGTCTTTTTTTTTTTTTTTGGTAGCATCAGCACAGTTTCTTTTAAGTGGAATGCGACTGCCTGCTTTAATAATCAAGGAATGGCAAGGATCCTAGATATGTGTAGTGACACTCACTTCTACAAGGATCCAGTCCACATTCTGAGGCTGCACAAACTGAATGTACTCAAATAATACTCAATAATGCAAAATAAGCAGGTGCCATGATTGCATCCACCTGTCCTGTATCAACCACAGCCTCCAAGTCAGAGTGGATCTGAGCAATTTTATCTGCAAAGTGTACAGCAGGCTGCTGAACAGGCTGCATGGTACTCCTGTGGAGCAAAGCATAAAAGGCCCTTGACCACTCCAGACAGCTCTGCTGGACAATACTATAGAGATGCAATGGTAGCAGAGAACAATGATTTCTTGGAAGCTACCTTAGGTCCCATTTTGGGAGAAAGGGCATAGAAATTCAATAAATAAATAATAAATAAATTTCATCACCAACAACTAGCGAGCTGAACAATCACTTGGCTCCACTTCATGGGAGGGGACCCTTAGGAGAGATTGCACCCATTACTCTAGCCATTTCCCTATTGCACAGGTTAGCCAGAGCTTTGCCAGGACCACCAGCCAAGAAACAGGAAACTCCCCATCTGGATCAATAAGCTTTGTGGGGTGGATCATCTTAGTTGGCTCTCCATAGACTCCAAGTCCCAGTGACTCTAAATCTCACTAGGTAGTGATCTGTCTATGACAAAGGAACGATAGAAAGTTTCGACATACTCAGTACAGAAAACTAGGACTACTGTTGTCCTGGATGGCTCTAGATACTGTTACCCTGATTTCTGGGGTCCCGTGAGGGACACTTCAATGTGCTCAAAATAATGGGGAATGGGAATTAGCAAGAGCACAAGCTATAGCAATGCAAGAGGCAGGGCAACCTAGCGAGATCTTGAACCCAATGTTTATGGGGTCAGGCCAAGTCAATAATCAAGCAGAAGTAAATAATAATTGTTTTCTTTATTTTGAAACACAGTCAAAACATATGTATGCAATCACTCACACAGACCTAATGAAAGAAAGGTAGGAGTTTGATAGAGGATTTTAAGAGGGATTTTTCAGGGGAAATACTACACTTGATCCTGTAGCCCAGGTAGCCAGAAGAAAAGTCAGTTGGAGCGGAGATTCTCAGCACGTGGAAGCTGAGGGGAAGACTCAGCGAACGTAGCAACAGCAAGGCGGGATGGAAGCCAGGAGCAATCTGAAGAAGTGCTCAAAATCAGGGGTCTTATAGAGAAAAATGTGCCTGTAGGCTAGTCCGTTCCCGGCGAAAACAATGGCTTTCGGGCTGGAGACAAAGCCTCCAAAAGGTCAGTATTTAACATGATTGAATTATGACAGAGTCGTCAATAGTGTAGACAGTATGCAAACGAGGAGTGCTTGACAGTTGGATATTCGGCTCGTCAAGCTGCCTGCTCGAGTCAGGGGATCCTTTGTATGCTGCATGCATACATAATACTGTTTAAAGTGTACTTGCCTGGAGGTCTCCTGAAGCGGCATTCCGGCAATTACTGACCTGCCTGGATTTGTTTTGTATTTTTCAGCTATTTTTGACCGTGCCTGTGTGTGTGCATGTCCAGGGGCCTTGCAAGCACGTGGAGAGGAACGGTTTGGGATGACCAAATTCTTGATATCAAATGATATCTAATATACCACAGGCCCGGACTAGAAACTACAGTAAGAATACTACTTGAGATAGAACCATGGTTGTCATGATGGATTTAAAATCCTGAACTGCTCCTGAAAGAGAGGCCTCAGCATGGATATTGAAGTCCCTTGGGGCAACAAACTGGAGGGACTCCAACACCACTGAGAAGACCAACTTGGCTAGCTCAGAAAGGGAGACTGTTGACCAGTGGAGTGGGTGGCACACCAAAAAAACTCTACTCTGTCTCAACCACCCACCTTCAAATAAACACTCCCAAACCCCAAAAACTTTGGGATGCAGCATGTGGTAAAGGAAAGCAAACTTTGTTAGACTACTGCAACTCCACCTCCTTGTTCCTCAGGCCTTGCCTGCTGCTGTACAGAGTAACCAATTAGAGAGATCTGAGAGACCCAGGTTTCTGTAATACAAGCCAGGTTGATATGCTCAACCAGAATCAAATCCTAGACCAAAGATGTTTCCCCATTTATCAACCAGGCATTAAGTAGCAGCATTTTCAGTGCAGTGGGTCTGTTGCCAAGGTTATCCAGATTATTTACAGTAGGGGACAGTTATGGAGCAGCAAGCATACAACTTTTATGTTGACATAATTGTTGCCCTAGTCTATATCACTCTGTATCTCACCCATGACAATACTTATGACTATTCCCTGGCTTATTCACCATCCTCTACACTCACTATCAGGCACTATTTATGCTGGCAGGCATTAAAGACCAAAAATAAAGTACCTCAAAGACCTCTCTCATGGTAGGCGTACTGGTCTTCACCCTCATTTCACCTTGAAATGGCTCCCCCAAAAGAAGCAACATTTGATGTCACCCCCTTCATCAGTGATCTTGCCAGAGGCAGGTCCACCACCATAGGCAGCCAGCTTGTAGCCCTGTGAACAGAAGAAGAAGGTGTTAACTTGGCTGGTGATTGCTCAGTACCTGAGGGGGCCCAGGCAACAGTTCACAATGGAGACAGACAACAACATGTAGCAACAGCAGAAAACAGCAAGCAATGTTGGCCTTGTTTTGATTTCATTGTGCTAGCTCCCCTCTGTTCTGAGGACCCATTCTCACTACGTAATTATAGTACTACAATTCCATTTTAACTGCCATTGTTCTATCCTACCGAATCTTTGGAGTGGTAGTTTACGGAAGGCTTTTTAAAATTCTTGGTTAAAAATGGCAGTTGTTCCTCATCAAACTACAAACAAGAAAAATGAAATGCACTAATACACAATGGGTGATATGCGATTTGAAAGCAGTACATATGAAAAAGATCTAGGGAGTCTTAGTAGACCACAAGCTAAACACAGGTCAACAGTGTGATGTGGTGGTCAGAAAAGCCAATGTAAGCTGCATCAATAGGATCATAGTATCTAGATAAAAAGAAGTAGTAGAGCAACTCTGTTCTGCTTTGATTGGTCCTCACCTTGAATACTGTTCCAGTTCTGGCCATGGCAGTTCCAAAGGAATTTTGATAAGCTGGAACTGTCCAGAGAAGGGTGGTCAAGATGATTAAAGGTCTGGAAACCAAGTCTCAAACAATGGCCATTTCCGCACTACAGTGTTAAACTGCTGCTATTCCACTTTCAATGCCCTGTAGAATTCTGGGGTTTGTAGTTTACTGAGACCAAAGAGCTTTTTGGCTGAGAATTTGAAGTGCCCTTCCCTAAACTACAACCCCCAGAATTCAATAGGAGGTTGATGGTGGAATAGCCGCACTTTAACGCTGTAGTGCGGAAATGGCCAATGAAACAAGAAGTGGTGACAATTTTCTAGCAACAGAATTGTGATAATAAGGGATGAAGGAAAAGCAACCAGAGGAAGAACTTATATCTTCCCTTGACACATAATATGCATGAGATCTATTGTTGTGTGCCTTCATGTCATTTCTGATTTATGGTAATTCTATGGTGAACTTATCATGCAGTTTTCTTGGCACAGTTTGTGAAGCTGAGTGACTTGCTCAAGGTCACCCACTGGGTTTCCATGGCTGCGTGGGGATTTGAATTCTGGTCTTCAGAGTCATAGTCTATGCATTCAGATCACTACACCAGCTGGCTCTAATATGCACAAGATATCTCTCAAAAAAACAGGTAGAAGCATATCTCACAGTGGAAATGCAATGTTCAGGAAGGGGACACTTATCTTTAACTCCTCTATGTAATGAGAACATTGCTGTTCCCATGCAGCTAGAATGCTTATGTAAAACAGTTCTTACTGACACCAAGTCATAATGTATTTATCATGGGTGGTGCATGCTACCTTTCAGAGCTTGCATTTATTTTTTAATTTTTGGGGGGTACTGAAACGTGAATCATTCCCCAGTCAGAATCTTATTACACTCACGACCTGACAGTGAGCTCCCTGTGAGCACCTATCCAGCCACTGTAAGAAGAGGATGCGATGTATCAATGGAACATTACCTTGGTCCACAGAACACTACAAATACTTCCACAGTGGAATTACTGTGCATTACTGCACTTTTGAGAAATGAATCGACTCTTCCATAATTACCACTTGTCTGTAATAATTATCATGACCTTGAGCATACCTATCATGAATTGTCTATTCATGCTTCCCTGACCCTTAAATTGTGTTTATTACATGGAGATGTGCATCATCATCATCATCATCATCATCATCATCATCATCATCATCATCAATGTTCTTTATCAGCTGTTCCATTAAGTAGTAGAGATTATTTATTTGTTTGGTTGTTATTAATGTATTGCAAGAGAAACAAAACATAACCTCAGCCCAAATAACTTTGACAAAGCTTTCAGGCCATTTTTCAGAGTAGTGGCTTTCAATATAGATCATGAAAATCAAACACTGAAATGAATGAATTACTGAACTCAGAGACAAAAAAAAAAAAATAGCCATAGGTTATGTATATCTATTGCTTCTGAAACAGAAGCAAAGCATGACCTTTGCACACAAGGCTGTAAGAGGCCATGCTGCCTCAGGAACTCATATCAGTGGCACATATAAGGACAATGCCTTTTGAGAACGGTCACCCACAATGGTCTAAAAATTGACACAATGGAGTCATGCCACAAATTGAAGAATTGCTTATAGAAAAGAGATTCAAATCCAGAAAACACTGTAAATTCCAGGACTTCTTTTACACTATTATCCCCAGAATTACTCCTAGCCAGCAAGGTCAGGCCAGAAGCCCTTTTGAAATGTTATGTCTGAATAGGAGACAGGAACCTGTGCAAGACTCCCACTCACAGTATTGGTATCACTGTCCTTTATGTTCCTTGCCTGTCTACATGGAACAGGGAGATCTGAATGTGGTTTCTGCTTGCTTGAATGCATGTAGAAGATTGGGGAAAGTGCTAAAACAGAATTCTCAGGTATAGAGTGCTTTCTACTCATGTTCAGCCAAACATAAATAAAAGTCCCCTTCAGATAGAGGGCATGACTAGCTCACACAAAGATACTCAGGGCAGGGCTGTCACCTGTGATTTATATGCCACTTACACTGATCAAACACTGATACCTATCAAGCCAATCTTCTGATGTTTTATCCCACAAGAGGTGACTTATTCTCTTCAGAATAGTGCAGACCTGGATGGGACTACTGTAGATTTACCTACACAGACTATTTGTTTTAAAGGACATTTCTGGTCTATAAAAGACTCTTTTTAAAAGATATTGATAGGTGCCATTGAGCTGTAATGGGAGAGGCTTTGATGTTTCCTTAGAGGATGTAAATGTACTTTAGGAGCAATTACATTTCTTAATTGAGAAACCAATTATTGCTGTGATTGATTTCTTGTCCTTATCCCCTTGTTCCTCTTTAAAAGGCAAGAATTTGCTGAAAAACAACAACAAAATCACTATCGAAAGCTGTGGTGGGGAGCTTAGCCTAAAAACAACATTGCCTGCAAGTAAAATACATTTGAATTGGAAATTACTGGGTCTGGTTGGTGCATTGACTTTTTGCCAAAAACCTCTTGCTATTTTTTTAATCATCTCTTTGAGAGGATCACACAGTACTGGCTTCATGCTTGAGAGAGACTTGAGGAATTGGTCTTCTGCTATCCCCACCTCCAACCTCATCAATGTCTTCTCTGGTCCTCCAATTTCCACAAAGATCATCCCACCACTCAGGAAGTAGCCTTGGGGGAAAAATGTCATCTGGGCTCTTGAATGGGAGGGAGCTTTCTCAGCATGCCAGCACCCTTACAGCCACCTCTGTACACTTTGGTGGTGGGAATACAAGTAGATAGAATTTCTCCTGATCTGGGGAACAGAGATGTGTACAAGCAAGGAACCCTGACTGAACTCCAGGCTAAGGAGAGACATCTAAGAGTAATGCTAGAGGAGCTGGCAATAGTTCTCTAAAGCCCTGTGTCATGTTTTATGGGAGAGAGACAATAGTCACACAACTTGGACCTGACTCTCTGGTAAAAAACAAAACAAAAACAAAAAACAAAAAACATGGAGATGATTACTCCCTGAAACCCTCTCAAACCTGACACAGAAGCACATCTACCTACATTTATTTAACAAGAAATCAAAGTTCTAGCATGGGTGGGAAATCCTGCTGAAATGCTTTCTGTTAGAATACAGCAGCCATGTTTCACAAAGCATGAAAATCTCTCAGGATTTCCAGAGTAGCTCCAAGGTAGCCCATGGTGAAAACAAGAGGAGAAATCTGGAAATATGGGTTCTGTCTCAGTTGGAGCTTATTGGTGGACAGATGGCTCAGAAGGAATGTGGAGCAAGCCATGGGAGAGCAGCCTTGAGGGCAGTTATATTGTCCAAGCAATTAACACAGATGGTATAAACTTCTTTTTATGGCTTGTGCAGTGGTGGTAAGGAAGGGCAACAACTAGGGATGGGCCAACCAGACCCTCGAATCCTTGAATCCTTGGGAGGGAGTTGAGATTCGGAAATCCGAATCCCTGTGCCAATATAGGCAAACCTAGTCTTTCGAATCTGCCACCCAAACAGTTCGTTGGAGACCAGGATGCCTGAAAACCTGGGAGACCGGGACACCTGAAAATCTGGGAGACCGGAACACCTGAAAACTTGGGAGACCAGGACGCCTGAAAACTTGGGAGACTAGACATACAAGGGGAGATGGCAAGTAGGTGAATTTTTCCCTTGGAGTAATAATGGCCTTTGCTAACAATTTCAGAAGTTACATCTGGGGTTGTATTTTAAGATATTTAAATTGAACATTTAATATTTAAGTTCAGCATTTGAATGGAAGGTACAGGCTTGAGATTTCAAGGACAGCTGAAACATTCCTTTGCATAGCTCACTTGCAAAGCTCTTTCAGACATAATTCTGGGGTTTCTAGTTTTACAGGGTGCCACAGCCTTCTCTGCCAAAGTCTGCTGGTACATCATCAAACTACAAGCCCCAGGATGCCAGAAGGAGCTATGCAAAGAAAAGCCAGTTTTGATCTGGATTAGCTCTGTACTTTAGTATGTGGCCCTGTTTACACAGGCAGGAAAATGTGGGTTTAATCCACCTTTTCCTGCCTGTGCAGAAAGGGCCTTCATGTCATTTTCAATCTAGGGAGATCCTGAGGCAAAACTAGGACAATTGTCCTGGCCACATATCTTCAGAGGGAGGTTTGCCTTTGCCTAGGCTTTTGCTGAGGCTGAGAGAGTGTGTCGTGCCCAAGATTATCCTTCTCTCCCTTGCTTTTTACACCCTTTAAAAAAAAGGATTCAAAAGATTCAAGATTCTTGAGATTCACAGATTCCTAGAACCTTCCATGGATCCAGATCCGGATCCGGATTTGGAAAATTCTGGATTCGTACCATTCCTATCAACAACATTCTCAGGCTCTAAGCATCATATTTCTTCAAGGCCTTGCTTCCTTTGTGGCTACTGTACCCATGTCCTTTCCCTTCCTGCTGCCATTAGCTACCCCAGTGTGGTACATGGTGAACCAACAGGATTTCAGCCAATGGTAGCTTCCTCAATCTGTCTAATAATAGAACTGGACTTATTTGGGCTATAATCTATAGACATTTTCACCTGGATGCCAGTTTCACTGAGATATATGTCTACATCTGAAGTGTTAAAAATATAATCCATTTTACACTGAGCCACAAAAAATTTTGTCTTATTAGAAATCAGAACCCTAGGGAAATAAAAGCTAATGTGCTTCCCTCCCTTAACTTGTTTTAATTGCCTGAACAAAACAGTAATCAATGCATAATCTAACACGTGCTAATTAACACACCTACAGACAATTGACAAAGCTCAAGGCAAACAAAACACTAGACCTGCAAATTTCGGTATACTTGATTTAAACCAGACATTATTAAAAACATAATAATTAGCTTAAGATAATTTGGCCCTATATCCCCTTGCCTATCTTTGGGCTAAATCCAATTGTTATTCTAACCAGAGAAGACTAATCAAATCAATGTGTGTTACAAAGGTTCTTCTGTCTTGCCAAGTTCCCATGGATTTAATGGGTGTATTCTGTCTGAGATTGAACTAAGGTCACTTTTTGTGGGTAAAAAACTACTGATGGTACGTTTTGCTTGTGTGTGCATGTGTGGGTGCGTGCATGTGCTTAGCAGTAACAAAATCAGAGTGGTTGTTACTCTGCTTTTGTAAATAGGTAGAGTTTGCTCTGAGGTAAAATACCAAAAATGTACTTTCCTTCATGATGGAGCTGAAGAACAATGACATAAACCTTGAGGTCTTTTGGGAAATAAGCAAGACTGGCAAGTCTGGATGTTATTAGTGAATCGCTGGAGAAGCCAATGTGACTGTTAGGATGAATTACAGAAAAGTGTAGTTGCAAGTTACCTCAAAAGTCATATGGTTTACTCTTCTCCACTGAGAAATAAAATTTTACATCCAAAACCTCCTTCATTGAAGTATATCTAGTAACAGAAACTTTTTATAGTTTCGATTAACAATGTTCTGTTGTCTTAAATGTTCTTTTCATGGGAAGAAATGTCCAAATATTTGCTTTGAGGTTTACTCATGATCATTGGACTTCTTCAGCACATGAAAACCATGTTCTCATGCTAGAAGTTGTTACTATTCTTTTCATATTTGTATGTGCCTTTTCATATTTGTATGTGCCTTCAACCAGCCTGTTGATTTATTGAAACCACATGAATTTCATAGGCTAAAAAAGGAGTACGTTCGGCTTTCATTGAGCTGATGCAGATATACAACAGGAGCTCTTCTGTCCATATTGACCCAACTGAAACCTAAGATGGTCCTCCATGGAGGCACCAATGTTTTATATTAGACAGTTCTTATTATGCATGATCCCTGAGCCTGAATTCAGAACGTCATCAGGCCCTTTCCGCACGGCATTTGCCATGTGAAAGGGCGCCTGGAGTGTCACACAATTGTGAGGAGCGATCTGCACAACGCACTCACAATAGTGCGACACTCCAGGGGCTGGAAGGTGTCAATCGTGCATTGTCAATCGTGCTGGAAGCCAAAAATGGTGCACAAACATGCATTACTCCTGGGCCCCGCATGCAGTTACCTGGCATGCGGAGCCTCCAGATCTGCGCCAGTCATGCTTCCTGCCCCAGCGCAGCCTGGGAAACTCCCAGGCTGCACTGTGGAAGGAAGAGGCGGGGCTCTTGTGCGAGCAGGCAGCTCATGCGGATCTGAAGCAGCAGGGACATGAGAGCCTCTCACTGGAGGGTGCTCACGCGATCCCTGCACCCCAGCGCCAGAAAAAGGTAAGGTGCAGAAAGCCTCAGATAATAGGGCATGGATGGCAAGACTCCAGGGCATGAATACTAATGAACTACTTAGCATGGAGACATTCCAATCTGACCGATGAAGCCTTCCTGTCCCCACAATTTGAACTATGAGGATTCTTATTGGTCGTATAAACTCATTTCTGGATGAATCCACCATTTAAGAAATATCTAGGCCCTGAATTTGGAGTAGCTGTTCATCCCCTATCTTTATGCACATGCACATACCTGAAATATGATAGGAAAAAAATGTTGTTATTATTCAAAGCAGCAAACAGTAGCAAACAATAAAATATCTACAAATAAAACCAGAAAGATATTCCAATCTGACAAGGCCTATGTGTGCCATTGAAAGACTAGAATTTTTGGTTTTACCCTCAGTAAGGATGCAATTGGTAGGTTGCTAACCTCAATTGACACTGGTAAGAATGCAAAATTATGAAAGCTCTGCCCCTCCCTAAACTGCAAACCTCCATAGGAGGTTGAAAGTGGAGTAATAACACTATAACATGTAGTACAGAAATGGTCATAGTGTATGTATGACTCAAAGAAGCCGCCCCCCTTTTGTGATTGCAGCTAATCATGACTATAGCACAGTGCTGAGAAACTGAGATAATCTCCTTTATAAATCAGCTGACATCCTCTTATTTGTTTGTTTGTTTGTTTAATTTATACCATGCCTATCTCTTGACACCAGACCAAATGACTTACAGTATTATTTTACAAAAAGTAATAGAAAAAAAAATAAACAAACTATTCTGTTAAGGAGAACATGTTTGAAAACAGTTTAAAACCCATTTAAAATGTAGTTAGCCAAAAGATAAAAGCAAATCTGATGTAGCACTTGCAAACTCCCTTCCACTGCATGATTTAAGGATCTAAAGACCTGATTGGGGGGGGGGGGAATCATTGTCTGCTAATGGAAACAGAACAGAGAAACAGCCAACTGAACCTCCCATGGAAGATAATGTCACAGTCTGGAAACAACCCCTGAGAAGGCTCTTAGTGACATATACTGGCATAACTGAAAAGTGCATCTAAATATTGAACTTTGTTTTTTATTGTTATGGAGATCAGCACCTTCTTTATGCAATGACCCACCACCACCACTCCCATAGGAATCATTCTTCCTGTAGGGTCCCCCTGTCAGGAACTGAATTCACACACACAAATATAACAGTGCATAAACACTATTTATTAGAAGCATGATACACAGTATGGGACTTCAGTGAGTGAACGGGAGGCAATTAGCAAGATTCAAAACATAAAAGGCAAAGAGTTTCCCATCCCGCCCGCAAGAGACCTTGGAGTTCTGGTTTAGCCTGGTAGCGCTTATCACTACATTCCTAGCTTTGTTTATCTAATGGTCTCTGGTTCTCATACCTTGTTACAAGCAAGCTGCTACTTAACTCCTACTACATGTCCCATAACTAAAATATGGAGGGCTATCTGACACCCCCCTTCCATGACAATTTAGTGGACAGTGGAGTATTGGAGAACAATAAAGACATCTTCTGGCCCCATATGAAGATGCTGTCACATTGTGCATCTAATTATAGATATATAGCCAGATGTGTCTTTGATGTTCCCTACTCTCTGGTGGTGACTAAATGGATGGCGGACCCTACAAGAGGAAGGTGAGTCTTGCAGAGTGGAGCGGAGAGAAGAGATGTACTGTAGTGCTGCCTAGGAGGAACTTTATCTCCTATTACTTGGTTATAATTTTTTTTTAGACTGAATCACACCAGCAATTTGATTTACTAATTAAGTATGCAGGACATAAACAGTGCAGTCAGTCTTTTTTTTTAAAAAAAGTCATAATAATTACTAAATTTAGCTACTATTAGTTACCAATAATATCTACAAATTTTGGCTTAATTGCTGAGATAGGCAAGTAATTACTCTTATCTCTGCAGAAATACTGGCATCTGAACTCATCAGTCTTTTTACCTTCCTGGTAAATGGTGGTCATGGCCTTCATTCTGTCTTTCCAGCAAAGTCTATCTAAAGAAACCATGCACAGGATTTGGTAAAATATCTAGTGTGAGCTTTCATTGTGAAATTATGACATAGTCTAGCTTGCCTCTGGGTATTCAACTAAAGGTCAGTTCTGATTATAACTGCCAGAAGACATGAGGTGGTAGCCCAGTTGTTGGAATTATGTATACCTTTGGTTGGAATGAAGAAATGGCAATGTATTTACTTACAAATATTTATAAACCACTTACATTTAAAGATTCCACAGCAGTGTACAACAAGAAAAAAACATGCACTATAAAAAAAAAGAATGTGCTAAACCGTGATACAATATTTATCTTATTCACAAAATAGATTGGACTGTACTGAAAAATTAGACACTTCTGTGATCTTACATTTTTGAGTGAGAAGATCCATAAATCTTTCCCATGTTTTCTTAGACACACAGATGTTTCATCATGATCTTTAGAAAGATACCTCAGATACTTAGAATTTAAAAACACAGGCCCTTATATTGAATCAAGCCAGTTTACCAGAATTTAAACAGACATCCATACCATTTTTCCTCAGTGTGGAAGGTTGTTGACAGTGTTCTTGCTTCTTTTGTTGTTTTGCTCATAAATAGAGCTACCACAATTATAAATTATTTCATGCTGACACTAAAAGTTTTGAGAAATTTATTGTGTGGTGAAGGCAGGGGGTGTCTCTTTATGCCTTTTTCATGAGTGTAGTGATTTAAACATCTTAGGCTTTCTCCAAGCATAGAGCTCTTTAGAGAGTGCTTTGCTCTTTCCCTTAGCCCCGTACCATCCCTCCCCTTCGGGCACTGGCAAACATGCCTCCCTGCAGAGTAAGGGTGGAACGCCTAATTAATTTGAAACCAATTCTGGCATTATTATGTTTTCTTTGTACTGGATTTTCATCTTCAGGGAATAAAATAATGAATCTAAATTTCTTAGTCCTAGCACTGAGGGAGACCTCTGATAACCTTAGCTTGCCAAATATAGTAATGACTCCTCCAGCAGCCTCACGGGGTGGATTGTGATTGATTGAAAACTTTCCTCTGTTTGGCCACACTGATTACGGAACGTATGTGTGGCATTTTCCTTAAAGCCTCTGGCCTTCTTTATGAACACTATTATTGGTGATCTTTTGAACTGGGCAGAAAATTATTTCATATATTAAATTGGTTTCAAGACATGAACACTGAATATTCCTCCATGTTTATTTGTTGATCTCAGTTTGGAAAGCAGAAAGAGAACTTCCTGCAGAGATAAAGAAACATGGAAGACCTAGATCTCCAAGCTTTGATCTAGCAGTTTTGCCATGTTGGTCTCTACAAATCTTTTGATCTCTTTTGATCTCCTAAGAATTAGTCTTTTAAGTAAACTAAACAAGAAATATCTGAGGCTTTCCCCAAACCCTTGAAATTATTTTCCTATTTAAGCTAGGGTTAAAATAATTTGGTCCATCAGGGCAGGATTGTGAGCAGACATCCAGAAACCCCTCTGCAGAATGAACACAAAGACTCTTAATTAAATGGGACTGCTTGCCAAATTTGACATGGTGATATAGCACACAATGTTATCTACACTGAATTACCCTATCACAACATTAAATCCAAAATCTAGAACAGCCTAACTGCCCCTCTGTTAAATAATCAGTTTCTTGTTTGTTTGGGAAAAGTAGGATATAAGCCATGTGTTATCCTTTTGATACTTCGAGGAAGCCATGCTAATCAACTGTTCGGGTGTTCTGCTTTCTAGTTGTTTCAGCTTTATTCATAGATCCTCATCAGCTACTGTTTGGTTTTCTTGATAATACTTAAATGGCCAAGTTAATGGTCCTGCTAGTGAGAGTATAATGATATCCTTATGGACTGCTAAAATACTCCAAAACAAACAATTCTTTTCCAGAAGTGGCTGGAAATCCATTTCTAGTATTGAAAAATGTGTATGTTTTTGTTGTTAAGCAATGCAGGGGAACCCAGTGATTTAATTAAAAGAAGTGTTATGACTCCTACAGGATTCCAAGAAAGGCTTGTTGTAGTTGTACTGTGCTTTCAAATCATATCAGACTAATGGTAATCCTAAGGCAAACCTATCACAGGGTATTTTTGGCAAGACTTGTTCAGAGGCAGTTTGCTATTGCCTTCCTCTAAGGCTGAGAGAATGTCAACCAGTGTGTTTCCACAGTTGAGCAGGAATGTACAGGGCTGCATTAAGGTTAATGCAGGCCTTAGGCACTCTTGTATCCAACTCCCTGTACTAGGGATGTTTTTATATGCCCTAAGGTTCTGTTCTTGTAGACCTTAAAATATTCATAAGCCCTAATCACTGTGCCTAATGGATAAGGTGGTTCTGGTCTTCCAGAGACCTAATTCAACATTCAAATCACTACAGGCAATTCACTCTTTTTTTACCAGATTCTGGAGCGGTTGAGAACCACAAAAACAGGTGGGTTGGGGGGAGTACATGCCAATCAGATGCTACTTTGTCCACCCCTATCTAATCTGTTTGAGATATACATTCTCTTTTTCCTTTTTCTTCTTGAGATTATCTTAGACTGAGAGCCATCTCTACTCCCTGTCCACAGGTACATTATCTTAGTGATTATTTCTGTCTCAGAAATTCCAGAATGGAGAAGAAACAGCCCCACCATTATTCAGAATCCAGCTCAGGCAGCAGAATTTGGGCATGTCATTAAAGGCCAACAAACTGTCAATTATTTAATTTATTATGAAAATGTTTCTACTACCCAGAAGTGTGAGGAGCACATTGTGGATTTTTTTCAATATATATATATATATATATTGTCTTTGTTATCAAATAACTTGACCCAGCATATTAAATCAGAGTGTCCTGGGATTCTTTCACACCACACAGATATAGTGTTATGATTACTTATTAACTGTCATGGTTCCATCCTACGGAATCCTGGGGTTTGCATTTTAGCGCCTTAAGAATTCTCAGCCAGAGAGCTCCTCTGGTGCTTCAACAAAATGCAAACCTCAGGATGGGGCAGTTAAAGTAGAGTCACAGTGCCATATTTATGTAGTGAGAAAGAGCCCCTGCTTTGGTCCTGCTGGAAGAGTTTCGTCTTTGCTTAAGTGCTGACATCCATACAGATCATTTCACAGGCTGGCTTTCTTCATGACAGTCTAATCAAGAAAGTGTCCATTTCTTCAGTACAATTTTATAAACAATGTCACTGTCAATTACAGTGAAGAAAGGCTGCAAGTACTTTATTGCTAACCTTAAACCAGAATTCCTAGCAGGAAGTTGTTTTTCAGATATATTGTGGCCTATTGCATCACTCAAGCTGTACACTGATCCGTGAATGGGAAGGGGAGACAGGCAAGCCGACTAACTCAGTACTCACCCTGATATGCTTTGTCCTTATTATAGTCCTCATTGTTGCCCCAGCAAACATTTTTATTTTTCCGGACTGCCTTTCCTATAACAGTTATCTTTTTTTTTTTTTAAAGCAATTAGTTGAGGGTTAAAGGCAAGGTAGCAGGTAAGGTTAAACCACAAAGATTTGAAACTAACAATTATTTACTATAGTGGTTTTTTTTATTCAAGTTGAGATGCTTTTAAATTGTTCTAAGAGTTAATCATAAGAACATAACTTGGGAAAATGTATTCATGTAAAGAAGGGATAGACATCTTCTGAAGGTCTTGGGATTATTATTTTTTCCTCTCCCTCAAGCCAGACATCCTACCTGATCTTCCTGTCTTCCTTTATCCCTAAAAAGTTCACCCCCAAGTGGCAAATCATGTTCCCAGAATTCTTTTGGGGGCATTATTTTTATTGCCCCAGACCTGCCCCCAATGTATACATATTTCTCCCACATCTGTTTTTGTCCAGACTAAATATCTTATTTTAGAAATAAAAAAGTGTTCACTTTACATTTGGAAACTTGTCCAGACTGCTTCCCTACTTATATAAAGTAAAAAAGCATTCTTTTTTCCAATTCATTCTTGGAAAGTGCACTTTCCCACCCTTCTTCCTTTAATCTCAGCTTTGTTTGCCTCTTTAGTCTGGTTCCTCTGCAACACCTGCCCTCCTGACTTCTGATTTCTAGCTCTGACATGCCATCTTCACATATACGCAGGATTCACAATTACGGTATATGCAATCATGTTTCATTTCTTCATTTTAGGTTTTAGCTTGTTGGTCAGTAAGAGTCATTCCACTTCTATAACCTATTTGTTCACCTCCAAGAAAAACCTCTGAATTTCATCAACCTAGGCCATTTCTGCCCTACGCTGTTATAGTGCTATTATTCCACTTTCAACCTCTTGTGAAATTCTGGGGTTTGTAGTTTACTGCAGCCAAAGAGCTCTCTGGCTGAGAATTCTAAATGCCCCTTCCTAAACTGCAAATCTAGGATTCCCTAAGATGTTGAATAACAATGTAGTGCTGAAATGGCCTTGATATTGAAATGGAAAGTTAATACTTTGTAATTTAAGAAGAAGGTACAGTGGCTTGGCAGCTTTGTTCCTTCACATTCACATTAGGATCCTGAAGTTCGAGAACTTCACAAAAAGACAGGAATGAGATAACTCAGGTAACTCAGGTCTGGCATAAGAAATCATCATTGGTAGATATTTACTGAAGCCAATGCCACAGTGAGATGATCCACAGTCAGTCTCTGAAGCTTCCTGGCCATGCTACTTCTGTTGCTTACTGCACTGTCTTGTTCACTGGTTCTTCTTTACTGAGAAGTAAGAAGAAGCGTAACCTCAACATATCTTTTTCTATCCTTCCGGTAGTGGTGATTATAAGCCTAGAAGAAAAAATAAAACAATACAAAATGAAAAGAAAGTGAATAGACAATAACAACAGTGCAAGGAGATGTGGACACTTGGATGGATGCCATTCTGAACATCTTGCTCAAAGGCTTCCTCAAACCTGGATGCAGCACTGAGAATAGCCCAAAGAAAACAGGTTTTCAACATATCTTTATATACTAGTTAGTCAAAAAGCAAACTAAATCCACCAAAAGACATTCCTATGCTATGAGATCCATCTTTTAATGTCATCCCCTCCTGAGAATCTGAAAATGCTGACATCATATTGACGTCCAGCCTGTGGCCATGCTTCCTATCATATCCACAGTCCAATTAAAATATGCATATTTGGTTTCAGCTGTTCTTAGCCCACCACTTCTTGGGGGCTAGTGATAACTAAAGAGAATTAATCATTTGCATTCAAAGAGTGATTAAAACATGCATGTATGCATTCATAATAAAACAAGACAACATATAACATTCACAGAGTTCATTACTGTGCTCGCAGCTCACAACAGGTGCAAAGGACATTAGATTCACATAGTAAGACTGCAAAAGTACAGAGAAGGAGGAGAAAATGAATTTGTCATAACATCTGACTGGTTGATTTTACCTGTCTAATAGGGAAGCAGCTACATTTCAAATCTCCTTTTGAACAAAGATACTGTGCATTTTTCTTTGAGAACAATCAAAGATCTGAGCCTATAGTACAACATCAAACATAGTATATTCCCTAGCTTCTGATCATGGGGCCATATTTGAGATCAAAATCACTATGATGATTAATATTTCTGACTTACTATTTGACTCAAAGCCTGCATTCCTAAGCACACATACTAGGAAGCAAATCCTATTGCAGTGCAAAACTCATTGCTCCAGCAAGTGTGGAGGAAAAGGCTGATTATTAGGAATGTGTGAGAAATCTACTCTGTTAAGTCTTTTTTTTAATGGATTTATTTGATTCTACACCTCTAAGACCAAAGACTGCAAAAATCAAACAAAAATAAAAAATAAAACAAACAAACAAACAAAAATGTAATGAGTTAGCAATCCGTATATTTCTGGGCCTTTGATACATTCTGTAAACAAAAAAACTACGCAGCAACATGTAGCTATTGGGAAAACATGCAAACAAAAACACTGCACACATTTTTAAAATGTGCTTGAACATACTGCTGATTGGAGCATGTCTCCATTAATGCATCAATTAATGTATTCACTTGAAAAAATCCACTCAAAGCTAAACACCATTTTTTTTGGTAAAATCAAATCCATATAGAACTAGCACAGAATGCATTTTAAGACAGAAAAGAAGGAAATCCATGCAATTAGATCTGACAGATATGGCCACCCATCCTTACCAATTACAGTGGGAGTGGAATCTCTGGATCACTGTCTGATATTGCAGATGCCAGCTTTGATAGGGATAGCAGGTTGTTGTGTCATGTGAGTTCAATTTGTGGCTCCTCCCCACAGGAATGTTACTGAATACCACTAAGTCAGTAATCCTCAGCAATAGCGGAGCCTGATGCCTTCCATGTCATGAAATGATGAATCCACGAAGTCTTTTGTCTGAACTCTGAAAGCTATCCAAGATGCTTGAACGCTTTATCTTAAATAATTTCCAAGTCTTTAAAATGTGGGGTGAAATTCAGAGGGCATCTGCTGCTTCACTGACTGCTTCACTGACTTCACTGACCTTGAAGTCATCAGCTACCAGAGGTGATACTGTTGTTTCTGAAGAGCTGATGATACAGAGGTGGGGAAGAGGCAAAGTGTGGGATACTCAGTTTCATGTGGTGCAGCATTATTCACATTTTTGTGAGAGAGAAGAGTCCAGTACAGTAAAGAGGAGAAAAGGTACAGTAAAGCAATAGGAACTCAGTTCCACTAATAAAAAAACCTCAATGTGAAGTATCTTTTATATTAGAATATGCTCCAAATTTCTTGTTGATTTCAGGGATGGTAAGTTATATGCCTATATCTTTTCTCTGGAATAGGCTGCAACTCATATTGGTATAAGCAGAACCCACTGTGTTTCTGCATATATTTTATTTATTCATTTTCATTACACTCTGCTCTGTTGGGGAAGGCAAACTGCATTATCTTGTCATGGTCATGTACAATGCCAACTTACCCTTATGAAAGGCTTCAGTTAATACTCTCATTCTTTGATGAGAAATAAATATCCTTGGTAGAACTTAGAGGCATAACAGCACATAACAGCACAGATCAAGCACATGCCCATCAGATAGGAGACTGCTAGGAAAATTAAAGAGCCAGTGAATGTTTTGGTTAAAAAAGAGAAAACTTTCATAACAGACTTCTGCTTCTGCTGTGTGCATCAAAGAAAGTGGTTTTGCTAAGATTTGCGGCAAAATCAATTAGAAATTAAGTTGATATTTTATGTCTGGTTTGGGATGCAGGGAGTATTTCTGGAGAATATTTACTGTGTTCACAGTCTTGCTTTAAGTTGGAAACACAAAGCCATTACAATGCACAAGCATGCACATATCTGCACTAGGGAAAGTCAGAACGAGGAAGACCAAGGGAAGCACCAAGAGTGTCACAGTGTGCCAAATCCCTTCTTTCTAGTGCAGGAAATTATTCCCAAAGATAAGGGGTGGGCGAATCCTCCAATCAAACATGCTCCACCCACTGTCCTCCAAGTAATGAAAGGACAAGAATGTGTGGGTTTTTGTTCTGGACAATTGCCACAGATTTTAGAGAAAGTATTAATGAAGAAGGCACATTGGTGATTGGTGAAACCACACACATGTAAACAGCAGCTTCTTTCCTTGTGTCCTTCATTCCTTCCTATAATAAAAAGAGTCTGTTTTGCTAACTGTGAGTTACTAGAGGGCAAGACATTTTAAAAAAAGTAAAAAAAAGTAATTGTTATAGATGTCCCTTTTCCCATAAACAGAAGCATCAGCACTGCATACAGCCTTAAGATTCAGATTATACTGAAAGTGGTTTTTTTTAGTTCAATACTGAGCTGAAAAGTTAACATTTAAGCACTCCAAAATCCGAGCAATTTTTATTATCCTGACCTCCAGCAGGAAACACTTGAATTAAAAAGATCCTGGAACGCTTATCAAAACTTAAAACACACATGCGCGCACACCTGATCAAGTATTGCAAATGATACATATTTAGAGATCATTTGTATTTTGGGCTTGCACTAACTCGGAGAAAGCACTGAAGACGGGGTGGGAATCACAGTTCACTGATTAAATTGAATGTACCCATTTGTTTCCAGTGGGCATCCAAAGCCCAAGATAGGAGGCCCATGAGGGCAGACAACAATTACTTAAAATGCCACGCTGGGAGTATTTTAAACGGGCGGAAAAACCCATGAGCTTCAGGTGGCTTTCTTTCTGAGCATGGAGGGAGGGTTAAGAGGGGAAAGGAGGAGAAAGAGGAGGTGAGATGATTAGCAAGAAGAGGAGGAGCTGAGCTTTCCTAAGGTGGAGCTGCTTCTTGTATTAAATGAGACTGGCAGATTTAAAAAAAAACAACAACCGGGATGGGGAAGGGCTTAAAGGCTGAGTCAAAAGCCAAGAAGTCTCTTTATTTACGCCTACCTCCCAGCCTCTGGCAATCTGACTAATAACAAACTGAGCTAACAAGAAAGACTAAAAGGAAGGAGGGAGGGAGCAACACGCGCCCCGCAGCAGCTTGGATCCTTAAAAAGAAAAAAAAAGAAAAAGAAGAGGAGGAGGGGGAAGAGAATTACGTTTCTTGCAAAATCAGGAGTGATCCCCCCCTTCCTTTTTGCGGAGTCCTGCTGACCGGCTGGTTCCTTGGCTGCATCCCGAAGCTCGCAAATGGTTAACATCCACGCAGAAAGTCAGCCTAAGCGGCGAAGTCTGCCGTGAATTTTAATTGAGAAGGGATCCCTCTTTACAGGATGGTGTAGTGGACTGTTTTCTCTTTCTGTCTCTCTCTCTTTTCCCCCCTCCGCTCGCTGGAGTCCCCCTCCGCCCCCAATTTTCTCCCTCCCTGCCTCGTTTTCCCCCTCTCTCGCCTTTCTCCCTGTCAAAGGGTCTGCGCTGCCTTTGATCCAGGATTTTAACTTCAAGGAACTGCAGCTCTGCGCTTGAGCTTCCTGCAAAGCGAGAGACTTAAGCCAAAGGAAGGAAAACGGAGGAGGGGGGGAAACCCCAAAGCCCCAAAAGTGTACGTCTGGGGCTGACAAGGAACGGGATTGTACTTGAACAGCTCCTCCGGTGCATTACCGATTTTGTCAGTGGGTGTAGCTGCTGTACAGGTAAGGATACTTTCACTTAGGCACAGAACTTGAGCATCGCCAGCGCCTTGCCTTTTTTTTTTTTTTTCGCACCATAGGGTCTCATCTTGTCCCACCCATCCCGCTTTACCCCCCCCCCAGCACTCTCCAATGTAAATCTTTCCAACTCCTCCTCCGAAGAGTGTTAACGATCTACTTGAATTGAATAAAATGACAGCCCAGATATGCTCCTGGGGGTGTCTTTTGCACCAAGTATTTTTTTAAAAAAAGAAAGCTGGCAGGAGAACATAGGTTTGGAAGCGAATCTTTCGCAAAGAGATGCATGAGAAGGATTTTTTTTTTAAAAGATAGATTTTTCCTGACGTAGGACGCTCAACTCAAATTGCCTGCAAGAATACTGACAGATGAGGAGAGCTCCCTCTTAGATATGCAGGCGATCCAGCCTTAACCTGAGGCTCTGGACTTCCCCAGGATCCTGTTTCTAACAACGGTAGCAGGCTGAAAGAAACAAGAAAGGTATTTGATTTTGGGTTACCAGAGAAAGATGGCTTTCCTTTGCATGCAAACTTTGCCTTGGGGACAGTCAGTCGGCCAAGACTCCTGAAAGCGCAACATTGAGACAAACGTCTAACCCAATAGGACAAACTCTTGGTGTCCACTAGATTTTTCTGTATCTCCCGTCTCCTCCTTCCATGCTCAGAACTGAATGTAATTTGGGGAAATATTTATGGCAGTAAAGCATCTTGCTTGCAGTGCTTCAGCTAAGAATGTGAAAGAATGGTTATGCGTAAGACTGGCAATGTCACGTCCATTCTAATCTCACTAGTGTCACTTGGGAGGTTTTCATTGTATTAATAAAACCAGTTTAGCTCTCATGGGAGGGGTTGTAGAGCCATGTACAGTGAGACAGAAGTTTTAAAATACGTCAGTAATAGCCTTTTAATGCTCAGACAGGCTTCCTTTTAGGAAGAATTGTGGTATTAATGGTTTAAGAAACCTGAGCATGGCATGAAGGAGCAGAAACATCAAGTCTAAAAGACAGTGAATTGTGGTCTTTCAGTACTAGATAAAGCCAAACATCTTTTCTGCAGAGAAGGGGGATACAGAATGTGGGTGCAGAAGATTCTGACTGATTCCTTTGTACTTTAGGCAAATATGACAGTCATTAAAATGGGAATGATTTCCATCTGGCTCCACATACTTTAAAACTTGAGTGTTTGCATGCAGAAGACTTTCATGTTCAGAATATATATCTATGCCGAGTGTCCTGCAACGCACCATAAAATTTAAATTAATGCAAGTTGATTTAGTTCTTTGCATTTTGCCTAAGGACATCGTAAGAAGTAGGTTCGGAATGCTCTCTTTGCTTACGAAAGGAACAGTTGAGAGAAAATAAAAGTTGAATTAATGATTCCAGTCACTTTACCAAAGTCTAGTGTTTACAAGAAGCTATATTTATGGAATTAGATGATCAGAAACAAAGTCTTGGGTATTAGAAGTTAATGCTTTGTGATTCAAAGGATGGTATTAAGGGAAGTACTTTGGAAACAGAGGTGTTCCTGCTGTGTTTTGCCCATCAATCGTCAGAGGAAGGTTTTTGTTTTGGTTTGGTTTTTAATCAAGTTATGTGTATAATTTGAAAGCTGTTTCAGATTCTACACCAAAACAAGCAGTGTATTCCATACGAGGTTGTAAAGCCAGTCTTCTCAGCCTATTCTAAAAGATTGGCAAGAAAGGAGAGCTGAAGCCACAGTATTGGGTATACTTACCTGGGACTAAGCCCCACTGAATTCTGTGGGACTAACTTCTGAGTATACATGTATAGTATTGCACTACTAGTGTTGCTGATAACAGGGAGCTAATATGACTCACAGTCACTTTCTTGGATAAAAACTTTCATATGGAGCTGGCCCTCATGAGGGATAAAAATCTGTTTTCTTCCTGTTGCTATGATCCATCAAGTCAGTTGTTATGTGCCACCAAGTCAACTTCAACTCAAGGTCACAGCTACTGTTAGTATATTAACAGCCTGATCCTGTGCATGTTTACTCATATGTAAGCCCAATTGAATTCTACATGGTTTCTTCATGTGCCAAGACTGTAGCCTGATTTAAAAAAAAAAAAAAACAGAAGAAAAGCTTTGCTGGCTTGGAAAGATTTGTCCTGTCCCATTCCCCCCCCCCCGGTGGTTGCCCATATACATCTGAGAAGACCACAAGACAGGACTTGAGAGCTGTCACTCTGTGCCATCCTTGTTGCCTGAAAATCTTTCTGGTGCTTTATTGTAAGTTTCTGCAGCATCCCACCCATTTGTTTGAATGCTGTGGCAAAATCTCCTTGGCAAATGGCATACCTGACTTAAATGAAGGCAGAGAAGAAGGAAAAAGGAAACCTCCCTCTGAACAAGTCTTACCAAGAAAACCCTGTGAAAGGTTTCCCTTGGGGTCACCATAAGTCAGAAACCACATGAAGCCACACACCAACAATGACAATGACGACAACAATAGCAGCAACTAAAGAACAAAGCTATTTGGACATGGAATCTGAACTTGGGTATAATAATTAATAAATTAAATAACATTATACCCTGATTTACCTACTATATACTCCAGGGGGCATACTTGGCTGTTGTTCTCACTCCATCCTCACAACGTCCCTGTGTAGTAGATCAGGGAGAGAGAGAGAGAGAGAGAGAGAGAGTAGGAACCAGAAAGAGAGAGACTTATCCAAGGTTTCCCACTAAGTTTTGTAGCTCAATGGGGCTTTCAGTCTGCATCTCTCAAATGGATCTTACAAATCAAATACAGAATACTAAACACCACCGTAGCTCTGTGTATATGGTTCATACAATGGGAAGCAAAGAAATTTCTCCCTAAAGCATATTTCCATCTGGTTACATATTTCTTCAAGGAAAAAAAAGAAACCTAGCTATGCTCAGGCCTTTACAATGAATTAATTTCATTGACCTCAGTAGTCTCTGTCCAGTGATGAAGGCTGAATCCTCATATTCATATACTTTGGAGTAACCCCTTCTGAACCTGAGGTGGTGAGGGGAAAAGACTGAATTCTGAGTAAAAATGCACAGGATGACACTACTATTGATTGGTGCTGCCCACATTATAATAAATAGGCTACTCCTTCCCCCAGATTTTCAGAAAACATATTTCTGATCATTCTTTCGAAAAGCAGGAATCTTTTGTAAATCAGTTGCAAGAAGATAGTGGTCTCCTGTGAAATAGAAGGACCGCACAATTCATACATTATATTATAAACACATACACATAAGTAGCGAATTTACTGTTGACACCCATAGGTAACACAAAGCTATATCTGTTAAATAACAAAATGTAACAGTTAACTAACCACATTTAAACATGTTAATCTGATAGGAAGCTTTGTTTATCCTTCTACAGAGCTAAACCAAGACCTTTCATGGTAAAACTATGTAGACACCTACTAAAATAAAAAATATTTTCTTGATTTCAGTAGAGATTCATCCATCTATTCATTCAAATTAGGCCTCATCTTTATCCCACCAAGGGATTCAAGATGGCTAAAATATTATATTACAAAATTTGGGGAAAAGAACACAATTAAATTACATTACTGTTACATGCAGATAGTTAAGCAATTTGAAGCACACTTAAAACATAACTAAAAACATGCAGGATAAAAAAAAAAACCCTCAGCATGCCACTATGATCACTAGTCCACCAATTAAAAACCCACCTGAACAGAAAGATCTTAACTTCTAGTGGAAAGAGGACAGGAACATGCTTAACCAGACCTCCTGTGGAAAGGTGTTATATTGCCTTGGAGCAGCCATTGAGAAGAGTCTCCCCTGTGTCCTCAGCAACCAAGTTGTTGTTGTTGGTGGTGGTGGTGGTGGTGGTGAGACCAACAGAAAGCCCTCCATCAAGGATCTGAAAGCTCTGATCAGATCATATAGGGAGATAGTTTTTGACACAGCCTTGAAAGGTCATACCCAGCACTTTTAAATTTTCCCAGAAAATGGACTGGAGCCAGTGAAGCTATTTCTACAGGGTAATCAAATGATCCCTGTAACCAGATAAACATGAAATTACGTCTGTTAAAGGGTTTGCTCCCAGGTAAGTGGATACAGGACTGCAACCCTAAAAGGTGATGCTTATTTTCATTATAGAGACAGTGTCACACATAGACACAGCTGAGAGTGCTTGTGGCAATGATTAACATGCCCAGATTGGTATCAGGTATACTGATTGCTTTTCTGCTTGTTTCCTCTTTCTTATCATTGTTGGTTTCCTGGATGTACTCAGAATGTAAATACAATGAGAGAGAGAGAGAAAGAGAGAGATGGAGAGCTGAAGGACAAAAAATGAGGCATGGTACTTCAAAGTAATGAGCAGTCATTGAGGCCCTGCAAGAAAATGTTGCAGCTTATTCTTGGTGCATGTTTGTTACTTTATCCTGGGACTGGCAGCAAGGCAGGCTGGAAAGGAAAATTACACCAGCCACGTTGTAAACTGGACCTTATTAATTATTCAAATATCAATATATACAAAAAGAGACAGCTATGACTATATGTTTTTGAAAATTTACATGTGTAACCAGTCTAGAAGTGAGTTAACGAAGCATGTGTCTCCAACCCACAACTGAGTGTGGAATCTGGCCTCTGAAGAGGTCTGAGGGAGAAATTTAAGTAGATTGATCTTCAGTACAACATGAGGAACATGACTAATCTTTGAATACTAAGCCAAATTCAGTGGCATTTGGTGGCGTCCACACCAATGGGTTGCTCAGAATTTTATCCCAAATTTTAAAGGAGCTATCGTGTGTGTGTCTGTGTGTGCGCGCGCCTTCAAATCACCTCTCAGCTTATGGCATCCCCCATGACTTTCATAGGCTTTTCTTAGGCAAAAGATAGTGGTTTTGCATTGCCTTCCTCTGCAATGTAGCCCACAGCACTTACTCTTCCTTGGTGGTCTCCCATTCAAATACCAATCAAGGCTGACCCTGCTTAGCATCAAAGATCAGATGAGATTTGTTGGCTTCAAGGTATTTAGACCAAGATGCATCATCATCATCACCAGCAGCAGCAGCAGCACAACCACCATCACAACAACGTTCCCACCCTTTTCCCATCTGGGACTCAAAATGGCTTACAAAGCTTATATAGGTAAAAAATTATGTCCTGAAAAATTAGCATATAATTAAACTAGCAATGAAGTTAAAAGCAGTTAAAAACAAAATTGAAAAGAATAGTAATTATAAACAATACAACATATGAAAGGCCTTTGCACCCTGAGTAGTTCGCTTTCAAAGTTGAAATAAAAAGTTCTTCATCTGCCTATGAAAAAAGAAGCAAGATGGGCACCAGGCTAACCTCTCTAGGAAGGGAATTCCAGAATGGGCAAGGAGCCACCAGGAAGGCTTTTTTCTGTATTCTCACCTGATGCACCTGTGAAGGTGGTGAGACAATGAGAAGGACCTTCCCAGAAGATCTCATGAAACAGGTAGACTCATGTAGTCTGTCAGATAACTCAAGACACGAGCTGGGTAAGGCTTTGTAGACCTTAAGCAGAATTTTGAATTGCCCCTGGAAACAAACCAGCTACCAGTGGAGCTTTTGCCACAAGGAAACTGTGTGCTTTCTGTTTCTAGTCCTGGTTAATAACATGGCTGCAGCTCTCTGGACCAAATCAAGTGTCTGATCTCTCTTCAAAATCAGATCCAGAGTATTATAGTAATCAAAATAACTATATCTATCTATCTATAAAATAAATTTGGCATTTTAGATGGCTCATTTCAGGTTCAGACCAAAATGCATAATGGTTTCACCACATTGGTGACATGGAAGCCACTAGTTGCCACTGACCAACCCAGCTTCTGCTCCACTTCTGACCTGTTTATGCTAAAACCTGGAATGGATTCACTGCTCCACTGACATAGAAACCACCAGCTCCTGCTGGCTAAGCCATCTTTAGGCCCACATCTAACATGAGATACTTTCCACTTCACCCATGCAAATTTATTAATCTTCCCCAAATCCTCTTTGGTTTATTCTCTCATGGAAGCTAAAGAGGAAGATAAAGCAAAAGGCAGTTGAGTGAAAAGGCAAAGAGTGACTGTTCATTTTTCTAGTCTTCTCCATGCCAGCTTCTCTGTTCCTAGCCTTATCTCTCAGATAGCCTGTCTGTTAGCTGACTGGACTGGTCTTAAACCCTTGTGTCCTGGTGCAGCTATGCCCTCCTTTTCATTAATCACTCTCACCCAGCTAGCTGATTACCTTCTTTTTCCTGATATTCCTTCCCAACAGTATTTTGATTCATAATTTTCTGGCTAAAGAGAATCCACAGTCCACATTGGTTGTCCATCCTCTTCTTAGCCCTCCACTGCCAAAACCATGCACTTATACACTAAATATTGATCCTCGCACAGGGTAGTGTCATAATGGGAAGAATTAATACTTCTGTCTCAAACTGTACATGTAGAGGGAATTATTTCCTTAAGAGACTGAAGCTGCAATTTTATATGCACCTATCTAGTGATCAGTCCCACTGAATTTACCTGAGCTTGAATTTAGCTGTGCTACAAGTGCAGAATGGACATGTATAAAATGTGTTGCAATTGCCAAATGCTTAGTATTTTTTTTAAAAAAATATTTTGCCTTTTAAGTGGTATGTGTGTGAAAAATTCAGATTATGCAAGAAAGGCTTTCCAAACTACACAGGTCATCATAACAGAAAAGTCTCCCTTACTTTGTAACAGCAAAAAAATTCAAAACTGATAGACAGAACCAATTCTTTAAACTAGGAGAACAGTTTTTACTGTCAGCTTGCATCAGCAGAACAACTTGGAAACCTGGGTTCCTGTCTAGCACATGCAAGAGAGCATGATTCTCAACATGAGAGGTACTGCAGTGTGTTCTTGTATTGCTCCAGAAATGTCAGAAGCCTGGGGTTGCATGGGAGGAACTAAATAAGCATCTTCTCTTCACACTGGTACTGTTGCGCCTAGAAGCTAGAGTATGGCATATATGACAAAGAATCAAGTTAGGCTTTTCCTTCCATGTGCCTTACTTCTGACCTTAGTAACACATGCTGGAACAGTCCCCATGTGACAAATTTAATGCCTCAAGGACCATTATAACCTTGCCAGCTACATAGTGGAACAATAGCTAGATACATAATCAATTCATAGTGCTTGTTTCATCATTGTTAAGTCATGGTAAAGGCAGAAAAAAAGAAGCCACATGGAAATGGGCAAAGGAATCTTATGAATCTATATCCCTTTCTACACCTTACCTTCTTCTGGTGATGGGGTACGGGGATTGCGCGAGTAGCCTCTGACAAGAGGCTCTTGCTTCCCTGCTGTAGAACTGCCCCGTCGCACGAGAGCCCCACCTCTTCCTTCCTCAGCGCAGCCTGGGAGTTTCTCAGGCTGTGCTGGGGCAGGAAGGGCAACTGGCATGGCTCTGGAGGCTCTGCATGCCAGGTAAGTATGCATGGGGCCTGGGAACAATGCGCAATTGGCTTCTAGCCAAAAATGAAAAGGTGCACAATTGGCGCCTGCCAGCCCCTGGAGCATCATACGATTATGAGTGTGTCGTGCAGATCACTCCTCACAACCATGCAACGCTCCAGGCGCCCTTTTGCATGGAAAATGCCATGCAAAAGGGGCCTATGACATGTCAAGGTGCTTATGTAAAGCTTCTTTTTTTTTTATGACCTCCCTTTTGCCTTAATTTCCTTGAATACAACCTTGCTATTCCACTGCTACTTTCTTAAAAGTTAAATTATTTATTTAAAAAGTATGAAGTCACTGTGATATTGTTTGGGATAGAATCCTTCGTTTACCCTTTCATGACAATTTCTAAGCTTTGGACACTGTATAAATAACGAATATAAACGTTACATAGTCTATTTATACTGTAGGTTCTCCTCTGTTGCTAGAGCTTTTTATTATATTATATAGCAAAAAAATTGTATTCTATAAAGCAGAATGGGTCTCATTCAGGAGAAACATGGGATATCAATTAAATAAATAATAGACAGATAGATGATTGATAGATACTAGTGGTCAATTTCTCAGACTTGGACAACATAAATTTTACTATGCATATAGTTATCATGGAAAGATTTATTATTGCCTAGGATAAAGAAATAGCTCTTAACCACCATACGTGCTCAGAAAAAAGTGACTTCTGCATAATGGAGATAATCCATTAATATACAAAAATGTTCCTCTGTCAAGTATTGGGCAAAGTATTTTAGGGAATGAATATTGTCTGTGGCCCAATGAGTGACCATTTTTACACTTGAGAAATAATGAAACTTTTCAATCTAGCACTTCTTCCCTCAATTGGCTCATTTTGTATACTGAAGAATTAAGTCTCTCCTCACTGCCCACAACTTAATGTGATAATGCTGAAGTCCCTGTCTATTTATCTCTTTATTGTATTTTGCAGAAGCTGTTGGATGACCATGAAGCTCTGGATAATTACATTAAGTTTGATGGGAGTTGCTTGTGATGTCCTCCAGCGTGAGCCACCTTTCCCTTCATCCATTGGTTCCTGTGAGATGCTGTGTTCTTGTGAAGAAAAAGATGGCACCTTCACTATAAACTGTGAAGACAGAGGCATCACAGACTTATCTCAAGTGCATGTTCCACCATCCCGGCCTTTCCACCTTAGTCTTCTAAACAACAGCTTGACCATGTTACATGTGAATGATTTCTCTAGCTTTATCAATGCTCTCACGCTTCACCTTGGATTTAACTATATTGTAGACATTGAACCAGGTGCATTTAATGGGCTAAGTCTCCTTAAGCAACTCCACATCAATCACAATTCTTTAGAAATACTTAAAGAGGACACCTTCCATGGGCTGGACAACTTGGAATTCCTCCAAGCAGACAATAATTTCATCACAATAATTGAATCAAGTGCCTTCAGCAAGCTCAACAGGCTTAAGGTGCTCATTTTAAATGATAATGCCATTGAGTTTCTTCCTCCCAATGTATTTCGCTTTGTGCCATTAACTCACTTGGATCTTCGTGGGAACCAGCTGCAGACTCTTCCTTATGTTGGATTTTTAGAACACATTGGCAGAATTCTAGACCTTCAGTTGGAAGATAATAAATGGGTCTGCAACTGTGACCTGCTGGAGTTGAAAAGTTGGTTAGAAAACATGCCCCCTCAATCTATAATAGGTGATGTTGTATGCCACAGCCCTCCCATTTTGAAAGATTTCATTTTGAGCAGGTTAAAAAAGGAATCACTCTGTCCCACTCACCCTACAAATGACCTTGACTCTCCCTCAGGATCATTGCCTTTGGTGGTCACCACATCAATCAGCGATAGCCAGTACGCAACAAAGGTGATACCTATTTTGAAAGCTCCTACCAAGGAATCTAGTTTAATACTTCATGTAACAAAGCCAGCTACCCTGCTTCCTGGAATATATTGTCCTATCCCATGTCAGTGCACTAGCCATATCCTTTCAGGGATTTTAATGCAATGCCAGGAACAAAACATTGAGAGCCTTTCAGATTTAGGGCCTCCTCCCCCAAATCCTAAAAAGCTTATTCTAGCTGGAAATATAATCCAGACACTACTGAAATCAGACCTTGTGGATTACGGTAGTCTAGAAATGCTTCACTTGGGAAACAATCGCATTGAAATCCTAGAAGAAGGGTCTTTTATAAATCTCACCAGATTGCAAAAATTATATCTCAATGGCAATCATCTCACCCAGCTGAATCGCAATTTGTTTTTAGGCTTACAGCGTCTTGAATATTTGTATCTTGAATATAATGCCATCAAAGAAGTTTTACCAGGTACATTTATTCCAATGCCTAAACTTAAGGTCCTCTATTTAAATAATAATCTTCTTCAGACTTTGCCACCTCATATTTTTTCTGGAGTTCCTCTAGCCAGGCTAAATCTAAAAACTAACCAGTTTGCACATTTGCCTGTAGGGGATGTCTTAGATGATCTGGATCTACTTGTACAAATTGAGCTAGAAGACAACCCTTGGGATTGTTCTTGTGACTCAGTAGGGCTGCAGCAATGGATACAAAAGCTAAATAGAAATGCAATGACGGGTGAAATTTTCTGTACCTCTCCAAGGCATTTAGCTAAAAAGGAGCTGAAATCTCTGAATAGGGACATGCTATGTCCTGGCTTAATGAACAGTCCAGCCCTCCCAACTCAAGCTAGCTTCATCATCATCACAACGTCATCGACCACCACCAATACAGCAGACACGATTCTGCGATCACTCACTGATGCCATCCCTCTTTCTGTTTTGATCCTGGGGCTTTTGATAGTATTTATCACCATCATTTTTTGTGCAGCTGGTATTGTCGTTCTTGTTCTACACCGACGCAGAAGATACAAAAAGAAGCAGGCAGATGAACAGATGAGGGACACCAGTCCAGTGCAGCTTCAGTACAGCATGTATGGTCACAAAACTACACACCATACCACTGAGCACCCAGCCACAACCCTATATGAACAGCGCATGATAAGTCCAATGGTTCAAGTTTACCGAAGTCCATCTTTCAGTCCAAAATTTGTAGATCATCATGAAGAAAGGAATGATAAGGAAGTGAATGATTCCAAACACCTTCGCAGAAGTCTCTTAGAAAAAGAGCACTCTTCACCTCTGACAGGGTCAAATGTCAAATATAAAACTATGGACCAATCAGCTGAATTCTTGTCATTCCAGGATGCAAGCTCCTTATACAGAAACATTCTTGAGAAAGAAAGAGAGCTCCAGCAACTAGGGATAACAGAGTATTTACGGAAAAACATTGCCCAGCTGCATCCTGACATGGAAGTACACTATCCAGGGGCTCATGAAGAGCTCAAACTAATGGAGACACTCATGTATTCCAGGCCAAGAAAAGTTTTACTAGAACAGACTAAAAATGAATATTTTGAACTCAAGGCCAACCTGCATGCTGAACCAGATTACCTGGAAGTTTTGGAACAGCAAACGTAAACTAAAAGAAAACCACATGGAGTGATTAAGTCAGAACAGTTCTATCTCAACCCAGAACTTTGTAAATAAAAGTGCCTTATAATAATGTGTCATCAATCAGAACTTTTAAGCACAGCAGTAATCCGAGCGAAAAGAAACTCTCAGGGATAACTGTGTGAAGCCATGGGAAACTCTGCAGGCTCTATGTCTCATTCCCCTCCTCCTGCCACATTAAATGTGAACTTAGTGTGACTGGATCTTGGGAGGAAATTCATTTTCCTTTGCCATAGTCCCCTAGACCTGCATGGCAGTCCCTCATCTGTTTCCTAAAAGCAAGGTTAAAACATTTGTTATTTCAATGCCCTTCTTTTATCTGCTTTATTTACACTATATTTTCTTAAAAAGCACCTGTATACCTAGTTACAAAAAGCTAGTGTATATTGGTATGGGATTAGTCCACATCAATGAACACTATCTATCAATTGCACATGATATTGCCATGTAATAAATACAAGAAAAATTAAATGATTTTTTTTCAAAGATATTTAACTATATGCATCCAAGGTCTGCCAGTATTTAAGTACCTTGTATTTGGAATGTTATTTATCAGAAAGTGTGTTAGGGTATGTGGATAATGGGGAAAGCTATATACATGTTTTATTGAAGATTTTAAAAGACATAAAAAAAAAACCTTTTTGTTTCTTTTCTTGTCTGGCAATTTTGGTCACATTTTGGACAATCTTCAGTATAATGCTGCTATAGACTCCTGTGCATCATTGATTTAAAACACTTATAGCTGGAAAAGCTATTAAGAGTTTATTGTAAATATACTTGTAAATCAACAAGGTGGATTTTTTTTAATTTATACAATTGCCTCATATTAATTATTGTGGGTATTAAAGAGAAGGAATTAGTTCCCTATAGCCAGTAAATTTAACCTGCAAACCAGAACATAAATGAGCAGCAAAAACTGATTTGTACATCTGTGCAAATATTCTATCACAACAATATTTATAAAGCAAAATAACATTTTTCAGGCTAAGTTGCAGATTTGGTTTATATATGCCTATAGTTTTTTTTAAAATAACCATATAGATGTGGAATTTGCAGCTATTATTTTGGTACTTAATTGCTGAAATCTAGATATGTAACATTAGGTCTGTGACTTGGGCGCTATGCCATGTTAACATGCTAAGGCTGTGTTTGTAACTACTAGGGACTGATTGTGCAATCCTGAATGTCTACTTAGAAGTAAGCCTTATTGGGTTTTATAGCTGAGTATATATAGGATTTCAGATAGAAAAGCATTCCTAACTGGCAAAGGTGGCCAAGTACCAGCTGGGTTGATGCTAGATTAACTGAAGCCATGTGAAATCCATGCCCCTCTCAGATCAAGAATATAGAAATTACTATTACCTTTCTATTAGAAATAACATAGGAATACACTATAATTTCTCTTGTTATGGCTACCCTGCCCTAACTTTGTACTGCATTTGGAGCTTTGTCCCAGGCTGAAAAAGATTTGGATCTGGTGTAACTAGTTTTCTCCCTTGCATCATCTCTCCTGTGATCCCACTGGCTCTTCTGACAGCAGATTTTAAGTAACAGAACAATTTTTCTGGTAGATTTCTCTGTCAGCAGTTCATTATGATCAGCTGGAAAAAGGATATTTCCACCACCAGAGGAATTGTTTTTGGAGTTAGGATTGTACCGTTAAGCATATAATACTAGGTTGTCCTTGTTTTCTGCATACACAATGTCACATCCAAACTAGGATGCAGAGATTATCTAGTCCAAAATACTAAGCATATTTTCAATGAAATTGTTGCACAATATCAGACCCAGGTTTACAATTCAGTAAGCCATACATTCCAGATTTTTGTTGCATACACATGTGTCTTGAGTGTGGAATGGTTGATAAATTAATTAATTTTTAAATGTAAATTTTCCAAAGTTCTCATAATTTTTCATAAATTTAATGGGGAAAAAAAATCTGCCTTAAAAATCAAACATGGAAGAAAGTGAAAGACAGATTGGTTCAACCAGAGGATTTTGGTTGCTTAGTTCTTAAAAATCTGGGTTTGCACACCTATGTATTCAGGTATCTTTCTGGTGATGAATTTGGTTGCCAACTTTTCTTTTCTGATAGCGTTTATCATGTTTAACACCTACATAGTAGGCCAGTACTTCTCTGCATATTGATAATAACAATATCCACTGAATTTATCCAATATGGACAGTTAAAAATTTCATTTTTTTAATTGCTAACCAAACACAAATTTCTACATAAATTAGATGGAGAAAAACAAATGATTAAAAAAATGAATGTAGGAGAAAGCAAAACTAAAAGATTCATCCATTATTATTTCAGACATACATTTGTTCCACCCACAATCTGCATTTTTAGCAGCCCATTTAGAAGCAACAACACAAGTGTTCACTTTAACAATTAAAAAAAAGGCAGCTCAGTAAATGTTCTGTAAAAGTCAACAAGACATACTGCTAAGGAAGACAGCGAGGAACAAGGTGATACAAAACATGGCAGTTTAATTTTAATTCAAATCCTAGTTAAGTTTATATGAATTATTTATTATGTACAGTCTGTATCTTTTTCCAGTTCACAATTACTGTTATTATTCTTGGGTGCCTTTTAAGCAAATCAAAGAAATTCTCACTATAAATAAAAAGATGACAATAAAGGGTGTTTTAAATGCCTTTCTTTCTGAAAAGTGCCCATTTTAAATAAAAAAAGCCGTTGGCAAGACCTGAACACACAAGTTCAGATCTGTTCAGGAATCAAATGAGAGGCTTTTGTCCATCATCATGCATACAGAAGCATCTTGTTCTGTGTGCAAGTAGGCAGTTTAATACCCATGCATGACTTACACAGTGCTAAATTGTTACTTTGACCTGCATTTCCCCTCCTATTTGAGCCAATCTTTTGTAAACCGGCACGACGTGATGGATGTACTTCTGTTCTTAAATGGCTGCAGCTATTTAAGGCTCAACTGATTTAACAATGCATGTGAGATATAAGCATTAAACGTACGAAATACTGACCCAATTCTTTCATTATCAAGTAATGAAACATTTTAATGAATCTTCTACAGGTTTGCTTACAATGTAGGCCCTACACAGTGACTGGCTTAGATATAATTTTCTTACAACTTCTTGAATTTCTAAATAACCTCTCTGGGAGCCAAGAAAAGGAGATATTTGCATCAGATATTTTATGCATGTCAACTGGGATAATACTACAAGGCTGTACACAAGCCTGAGACACCGCCTTTATATCTATGCTACTGCTTATCTGAATTACTGTCTTAACACATGTATTAGATCATTATTATGATAGTCAAAATGACAGGCTTCCAAAATGGAATGTGAAGACATCAAAACAATTTAATTTGTGATCCCTTTCATGATGATGAGATATAGGTTACAGTTCAGAACACATGATAAATCGACCATAATTGTGTCACTGAAATATGAGCCCCTATAGTAGCATCTTTATACATTTTGGGTATTGGAGCACTGTCATTAGAACTGATTGGAACAGTGGTCAACCGGGTACATAAAAGCCAGTCCATTAAGTATCATACCTAATAAGCAATTATAAATGTGTTATCAGATGATTGGAGAACTTTCTATAGTGATTTGCGTATTATTTATAGCGGATGTGAGATTTGGGCCATTTCTGCACTGGCCAGTTATAGCACTATTATTCCACTTTCAACGTCCTATGAAATCCTGGGGTTTGCAGTTTAGGGAGGGGCTGGATGGTCCAGGATGGCCCAGGAAACGCCAGGATCCCATAGGAGGTTGAAAGTGGAATAATAGCGCTATAACAGACCAGTGCAGAAACAGTCTTGGTCAAATCGTCAACTTAGTAAAATAGAATCAGCAAAATTAAAGCCTTTTTTTTTTCAACCTGCAGCAACAACAAGAAATTAAGGTCATATTAATTTCAGATTATACCCTTATTTCAGAGTAGACCTATGGAATTTGGGATGAATCACTTGCATCACATGGCAGCAAACCATTGCAAATACTGACTGAGTGGTATGTGACTGAGAGTTCTTCTAACCAAACTTGCTTAGCATTGTTCTGCAGATATATCTTTCTACTGGATTCATGCACCTACTTGCACAAACACCCTGTGTTGTCCATTTTTGTGCAATTTCACTAGTTTGGTAAACTGCATACATATTCTTATCTAATATTTTTGCTCCCCACCCCCTAT